>JACEFZ010024313.1:0-205000 GCA_014155875.1 Cepaea nemoralis | reverse complement strand
CTATGAGGCTGAGACGGTAGTCCTCCGATAGTTGTATGGCAGCAGAGCCACACATGCTAGTTTTATAGCGGACTCACAGAGTATGCTTTGGAAAGTGGAAACTGTCATTTTCCGGCCGGAGTGCCTGGCATAGCTTCACATGACAGGGATTGCTGCTATATCATGGGTGTTCTCCCCAGGGCATACAGCTGTGCGGGGCAATGAACCGCCTGATAGATTAGCTGCTACCGTCCCTCTAGTCGGGGAACTATTTTGTGATAAATGTGATGCGTTGAGGACTCTGGGCTCTGATGGAGAGTGCAGTTGAATAGACGGAGTACCCATATCTGGAAAAATTGGCTCGGAAAGGGAGTGAGGAGAAGGAATGGGAGTTGCTAAAAGCTTAGAGGAAAAAACCAGACGGATTTTTAATCAAATTCCCTGTAGTGAAATACTGAAGAGTTAACGATTCCCAGATGGACGACTGTATACCCGACTAACCAGGTAGGAAAAGGGTTAACCAACAAAGGAGTGACCAGGCGCATGAGTTTCTAGGTCAAGCCCCAGAAGGAGGCCAACAGTACAGGTAACCTGTCGCGTGGAAAAATGGGTTTGCAACAAAGGCAGACAGCATTATTGGATAGCATATTGCGGTCTGAATGTATGAAGAATGGAAACGGTTCAGAGCGGTAATTTTCCACTAATCAATGATAATGCAGTCTGGATGTGAGGTGTCCAGCAATGTCAAGGACTATGCGGCAGAAATGACCGATATAAAGAGGGTCAATTCTTTGTGTAAAGTTAGTGTGTGTTCCAAACTGACCTGAAGGAGATATGTTCTTGAGTGGGAATAGAAATACACGTCCCTAATGATGGAAAGAGGGGATAATAGTGTGTTATTCGCTAAGTGTTATTTCGATTCCAGGAACATAGATGCCTAAATAAGGTATAAAGATATTAGATATAGTTTAGGATATGAATATAGATGTGAATGAATAGCATTTAACATTGCTTTCTATTAGTAGGAATAGTATAGACGATTAGGTGAATCTTCTATCCTATGTCAGAGTGGGTTTTTTCGGAAGCCTTTTCATTTCGGCTGGAGGAAAAGACACTCACATAGGAGAGAAGAGGAAGCAGACACAGATCTCATTATTAAATGTATATCACACAGGTTTCCATACCAGTGCGGGACTTATCAGCTGAGAGATGACACAGATGGCTGTGGTCAGGTTCACCCAGTGTTGATAACCCACGAGAAAGCACTTTAAAGTAATAAAGCACGACACTTGTGCATAAGAAAGGAAGGAAAAGAAGTGGCATATTAATAAGTCAGGAGGACAGAGAACGGAAAATAGAGATCATACAAACTAAAGAAAAAAGACTCAAATTACTCAGTATCGTAGAGTTGCAAGGTGCATACAAAGTGCCTATATCAATTAAGTGTAGAACTTTTACAGGACAAAAATAGAGAACAATAGAAACTCGATGTGTTTTCCAGGATGGAATTAAGAACGCTATAAGATAATAACAACCATTCAGTTTACGCTGACAGCATATGGTGATCGGGTTAAATACATTCATACAGTGGTGAACATTTTTCATTACAAAAAACGGATATATCTACCGACTCAAGCAGACGGAGCTGTCAGGGTGAGACCGTTCTGTATCTATGTCATGTCCTGTACTCTAGCTGAGAGAAGAGACGAGAGAAACCACGGAGACTATCTATCAACATCTTATCTGGCAGCCACACTAGAAGAACATACAAACTACATAGACAATATCCATACATACACCAGACATAGTTTTTATTAATAAATCTTTTATCTTATCGTTGAAAGGAACTGTTGTCGGAGTATGTGCTGAGGGAATAATAGAGAGAGAGAAAGAAATAGATATATGGAAGGGAAGACAGAAGAGAGGAGTGTAGACCAAAGTCAGTCAATAATCCCAACAGATAATAAGTTTAAAGATGTGCTTGTTGAGTCCAGTCTTCTCTCGGGATTTTAACATAGGACATTCCCACAGAAATAATCAGCATGGAAACTCCTATGTGACTTTTGAAGAAAGAGTCTGAGCATTAATAGGAATATCCGGAGTGCAGTGTTGTGGATTCTTAAATTCAGTTTTCAGTATTTCTTCGTCAAGACTTGGAGTCTCCGTGGTGAAGTGGTCAAGCCTCTGTCTCGCCCTCCGAAGGTTGTGGGTTCGATTCCTGGCTACGTCTTTCGGTTCACGAGTGCATTTTTTCTCGGAGACTCCTGGGGGTCGTCGCCGGAGCTACAGAGTTCGTGTTTTGTGCGATGCTTTCTGCAGGTCGCCCTGCGGAAAGTGACTATGCAATGAAGTCGATCCTCTCGACTTTTATGACTTTAAGACTTTTTAATGTCAAGACTTGTGGATGCTATTATCATACTATTTCAAGAGCCTTAATGATTCCCATGATTGATAATTCTGTGCATTACAACTTGTTAGCATTTAGCTCTGTGTTCAATGTGGAAAAACCAGAAAAAGGCAAACAAAAACTGCTGCTCTAGTGCAAAAAAAAAAAAAAAGAATATTACCCGCTTAACAGAAAATGTAAAATGTACATAAAAGTTCTATAAAATATCAGGTAAACACTTATGTCACTATAGAAGGTGTAAATTTCGTTACATCGTGATGTATTCATAGATATCAGACTTCCCATTATTATTTTTCGGATGTTGACCATTTTTACATACTTAAAGGAAATAAAACTACTTGACACTAGTTTAAGCGGTGTTTACGTTAAAAACAATTAACTATTTATATATGATGTTTTCATTGTTTTATTATTAATATAACATTAGAAACCCGAATAATCTTTATCTATATATATAAAACAAAGTGTATGTAAATATGTATGTCCTTTATTTTTTCGCTAACGGCCCATCCGATTGAGATGAAATTTTCTACACGTCTTCCTTTCATTCCAGAGCTGCCAACTGTGATATTTTTTTAGTGTGAAATCGCCTGCTTACTCAGTATTATTTCATTTTTCATTAAAATTTATATATAGCTAAGGGACTTAACTCTAGAAAAAGTTATTTCAAGGGGCATAACTTTTAATAACATTGTTGTATAACTTATAGTCATATTGTTGTATCGTTTTCAAAGATTTATAAACTCTTTGTCTATAGTTATATACCGGCATATGAGTTATAATAAATAATGATACAATCTTTAAGGCAATTTCAAAGTTTACATAAAAATAATGCATAATGCATAACATTGTAACTCATCTTTCTATGCTTAAGAAATTATCTTAAAGATGTTGAACAATATCATCGCATCTTTAGTGTTTTCCGCTATCATATCGGCACGATTCGCTTGACAGCACTTCTCAGCGCTATCAAGCCAAGACGCCTTACACATTTCAAGCAGCCTGATACGGGGGGAAAATGGCATGTCGTAATAGCACAAAGAAACAAGCAGCTTCCAAGATGCATAGTGAGAAAACCGACCAGACTATCAAGAAGACGAACCTGCCTTTGGAGAGTCTGCATGCAAGCTGTAATAAAGTATCTGAACCTACAGTCAATGAAACTACCAATAAGAAGAGCGACGACTACCCACAGACGAACACAAAAACTTGTGAGAGGAAGGAGGACCAAGACACCAGAATCAGAAACACTGATTCAAACACAGTCAGATGGGTGGTCAAGCTGCTAAAAATGGAGCTTACTGATCAACAAATACAGAAGCAGCTGCAGGAAGAAAATCTTCACGTCAACATTTTGAAGGCAGAGCGGATTCTTACCTACTCAGAAGTAAATGAGATGCTCCACACGAGGGACTGGGCGAACCCGTGCCGGGTCAGGCAGGCAGACAGACAGACAGACAGAGAGACAGACAGACAGACAGACAGACAGACAGACAGACAGACAGATAGATAGATAGATAGATAGATAGATATAGATAGATAGATAGATAGATAGATAGATAGATAGATAGATAGATAGACAAACAGACAGGGAGGGAGGGAGGGATAGACGGAGGGAGAGACAGAGGGATGGGTCTATTAGACAGACAGACAGACAGACAGACAGACAGACAGACAGACAGACAGAGATAGATAGATAGATAGACAAACAGACACAGACAGACAGACAGACAGACAGACAGACAGACAGTCGGTATCGGGAACGAGAACTTATATGACTACTTATATGAATTAAATGAGATGCTCCCCACCAGGGACTGGGCGAACCCGGGCCGGGTCAGGCAGACAGACAGACAGACAGACAGACAGACAGACAGACAGACAGACAGAGAGATAGATAGATAGATAGATAGATAGATAGATAGATAGATAGATAGATAGATAGATAGATAGACAAACAGACAGGGAGGGAGGGAGGGAGGGAGGGATAGACGGAGGGAGAGACAGAGGGATGGGTCTATTAGACAGACAGACAGACAGAGATAGATAGATAGACAAACAGACAGACAGACAGACACAGACAGACAGACAGACAGACAGACAGACAGACAGACAGACAGACAGACAGACAGACAGACAGACAGATAGTCGGTAACGGGAACGAGGACTTATATGACTACTTATATGAATTAAATGAGATGCTCCCCACCAGGGTCTGGGCGAAGCTGGGCCGGGTCAGCTAGTTACTTATAAATTGCCAGTACTAAGGACACTACTTTCTGAACCTAGCAGTCAGCATAAGGTCACCATACAGTGGATACCATCCCACTGTGGAATATCTGGAAACGACAGATCGATTGACAAAAGAAGAACAGCCTAGTGTGCCGGTTACATACCACCAAAAGAAAAGATTGATCAAATCAGTCAGAAAGCCAGCAAAGCCTATTCAAGACGACTACCACATTATGGACAGACCAGAACAAGTCATTATTCTGCGCCTCAGAACAGGACACCTTAGATTACGCAACCACATGTATACAAAATTCAAGATTGGTGAATGAGCCATGTGCACATGTGGATTGGCGTCGCAGACAGCAGAGCACATACTCCAAGACTGCCCAAATTACAACATGTCTAGGCAAACCTTCTGACCTAGAGAGATGATAGTGGAAGATAAACTCTATGGGTCGCTGAGTGGACTAAACAAAGACAGTTACATTCATACAAGAGACAGCATTGCAGTTAGAGACATATTTCAAGCGATCGAAAGAAGAAGAAGGTCAATATCAGATAAGACATCTTATCACAGACATCAGAAAGAACCAGTCATCATTTTTTGGCCATATTATGAGAAGACAAAAACTGGAATATGTCACAACCGGAAATATGTGTGGAAAGAGAGATACATTCTTGAAAGTCTTGTATCATGGCACGGAAGGGAGTCAACACACGAACTGATCCATGCCGTGGGAGATCTCAATTTGTCGAGAAGCATGATCGCCCACGACAACTGGCATGGCACTAGATTATGATAATCCTTTTAAGAGAGGTGTGCGACAGGAATGTATAGTGTCTCCAGATCTGTTTTTCATATTCAGTAAAAAAAAGTATTAGACATTTAGGAGATATTATAGAAATTGGGGGACATAATGTAAATAATATTTTATATGCGATTGATTGATTGATTGATTGATTGATTTAAGAACCGACATCACAGCATTCGGGACATTCCCATAAGCGCTCCGTCTCCATCCTCAGCAGCCAGCGAAGAGTTCCAACACTAATAGTTCCAGTAGCAATCTGATTATATGTCCGTCTCGCCTTTCCTCCGAGCGCCGAGCGTCGGCCAGATGCCCTCGTCACACCTCGTTGTCTCATTCTTACCAGACCATGGTGCTCCATCTGCTCCTCCGAGGTGTACACGTGCTCCCACAAGGCCGCAACCACGTCTGCCTTGTCATGCATCAATACTCCACCAAATGTTGCCGAGCCAGCCAATCTGTCCGCCTGTTCATTCCCCAGCACACCGGCATGCCCAGGAGAATGATATGCGAATGATACAGTATTGATTGCAGACAATCAACAGGATCTGCAACATTTAGTGATGCGATTATTGTACAAAGTGAACAAGTAGGTTTAGAGTTAAATTGTAAGAAGACAGAGATTATGGTCATCTCTAAGAAGAAAGAAATATCACAATGTAATATAAGGGTAAATGGTAATATTCTCACACAAGTGAATTGGTACAATTATCTCGGAGCAGTTACACCTGACGAGAGGTGCCATGAAGAGATTAGAACAAGAATCACTACGGCAATGGTAGTCCATTCATTCATTCATTCATTCATTCATTCATTCATTCATTCATTCATTCATTCATTCATTCATTCATTCATTCATTCATTAGCATGTCCTTTGCAGAACCTCACTCCCATAACAACATTCTGGAAAACTTCTCAGCCATAAGCAAGATAGTCCGCGTCCGATACACCCATCTGGATATCATCCGCCACAACATGCACTCATCACTCTTTGGCCTCCCTCTTCTTTTCTTCCCAGGCATACACCCCTCCATTATTGTTCTCTCCAAACTTTCGTGACGTTTCAAGTGACCAAAATATTTCAATTTTCTTTGTTTTATCGTTTTAAATAGCCATCCTTCTTCATTATTCAGCTCTTGAAGTATTGATGCATTTGTTCTTTTCTTTACCCAAGATATTCTTAGAACTCGTCTATAACATTTATATTAAAAGGCATTTATGTGCTGTTCAGCTTGTTTAGTAAGTGTCCTGGTCTCACAGGCGTGTGTTGCAATGGGAAAGATGCATGCTCTTAAAAATCTAAGTTTTGTAGTTCTGTCTGTCCCATTCCATAATTTATTCAGTTGTTTTAGTTTTTTAAGAGCAATTGATAGTCGTCGTTTAATTTCTTTCATTATGTCACCGTTGCTGGTAATCAATGACCCAAGATATTCAAAATTTGCCACCACCTCCAATTTTTCCTCATTAACATATATTACTTTCTCCATATTGGTTTTATCTTTATGCATTATATTTGTTTTTGCAATGTTATGATACAAGTTGTGATGTTCACTATTCAATTGGGTTGAGGCTATTAGGTTTTCTATACCAGTCTGTGTTATGGATAGCAATACTGTATCATAAGCATACCGAATCTCTGGTATGTCAAGACCACCGATATTTAGGGCATCATATAGCTCATTATTTATATCATCTCTTACATTTCTCATTATATTTTCTGCGTACAGGTTAAACAAATAGGGGGACAGGACACATCACTGACGGACTCCTTGTCTGATATAAAACCATTCTGATGTGGTAGTCCATTGCAAGATGGAAAACACAATGACCAATGAAAAGATGGTCATTGCAAAGCGAAAAATAATATTGAAGTGCTTCATAGAACTTGTACATTTGTATAGAGGTGAGGCGTGAACAATGTGTAGCCAAACTATAAAACAACATCTAATGCCAGTCAAAGTGTGGTTTCCGAGGAAAATATAAAGAATACCTCGTTAGCGTCGTGGGGATGGGTTATTGAGGTTCCAGCAGTGACTAGCACCTCTCCTCCAATTTACTCCATGATTCGATTGTGTAGGATCAAGTCAATTCCCTACCGGATTGCTAGGTCTTAGGTTCCTGACCTATTTCATTCAATACTCACAAAAACAGCATGTCTGCCCACATTATAATTGTAATAAAGAATGCGCTTCTGCGGACCCTTGAAAAGCTGAAGTAGAATGGTTTCTATGCAGTTTGTACTTGCTGCCAGCTAATTCCTTTGCTTGATTCCACAAACCAACAGATGTAACAGTGAACATCCATAAATGGATGTGTTGCCATGCACTAAGCTGCCTTGAATTGATTGCCTAAGGGGAAGTTGGATGGCTTGACCACGTGGTATGGCCTAGACAAGAACATTGAGCTGATCTTGTGATCGCGTGAGATGGCGAAACATGACCGCCCACGCTTATCGGCATGTTACATGATGAATGAATGGATTGATTGCCCACAGTGTGTATGTAGTCCTCGGGTTAACTTTTACATCCCAATCACAGCACCTTTATTCTTCAACAAATAAAAACGTAAAAAAAGAAGAATGTTCAGAATATGGTGGACATAGAAGTCAAAGTACAATGAGCTACACGGGTAACAAGATCACATGTCAAAACTATACACATTGTAACGAGTTCACCTTGGGTAGTGAGAGTGAACCACACCCGAGGTGTCTCTGGCACTCCCGTGTATTCTAACCCCAGGGGTTGGACAAGCAGATACACATTTTTACTCTGTGGTTGATCTCATATTAGTTAATTACGTCTACAAGCCCCTCCAGATTCTAGACCCCCACTAACTACCTACACCTGTGGAACAATGAACACTTAGGCATCGTCCGAGACCACACTCAATCATTATACAAAGAGCAAGTCAACTTACATAAAGTTTATTCTACCCTTGAGAATATAGAACTGAAATGAACATCCTGATAGAATAATCTATTTACACAAATAGAAGATAGAGTAGAGACAGAATCAGAGATATAGTTGTCTTCATCGAGTTGAGAAGTAGATTGGATGCAGATGTCCCGTCCAGTCGGTCCGCCACTCACCCGGCTTCCTTCCAGTGAGATGACTAGAACCTTGGAGACCACTCCGTCTCCAGAGCGTGGATCCACAACAATAGAGTCACTGCTGGACCACACTTCACTGGACCAACTGCATCTGTATCACTCCCACGGAGTCACTGTTAATACAGTTCTCGAACAATACCGGTTGGGAGACAATCCTCCTGGACTTGACTCCAAGTATTCGTTACTTCGATGAACTTAAATAGTCACTGACCAATCGAATGGTCTGTCACTCATAGCACAGTCCCACTGCAGAACGGATATGTCAATGACCACTTCAATGGTCCCTTCATCACATCACAGGAACATGGATGGAAAAATGTCAATGACCAATTCAATGGTCTCTTACAGTCACACTGCTTGTAGAATCAGATATGGCTACTGAAATGTTACTGAGTCCTACTCGAACACAGTTTATAATCTTCATACTGAGACAGTACATTAATAGAATCAGACATCTATTTCACGGAAACAATTCAGGTTGGACTATAATCCATAGTCCCTTCCACCGGGTAACACTCGCCACAAGTCAATAACTGGTGTAGTTCTTCTCAAGACCTGCCACTAGAGCTGTCCAAAGAACCATTCAAGTGTCTTAAGATCAGTTACTCCTGCGTTTAGGCAGAACCACCGTCATAATATACGGTCAGGGGTTTCCTTTCGTTGAGCATGATTACTCAAAATGCTGAAATGTTCCTGGCAGAAACAGAGTATCTTCTATTATCGAAAACCATCACAAACCATCACTTCCCACACGTGCACCTTCAGGGCAGTTGTATTTCTTGATGCAAACTTCACGCATGGTGAATCACATTGGGTACATGGTGTGGTGGAGTCTGGCGTGATAAGTAAAGAACTGAACCCTTCGCTGTGTCACACGAAGTGGTTTCCTGCCAACAACAATTATAGTTGACTGGTTCCTCAACAGGCAACTCCTGAAAAGGAAGAGCAACCGGTGAGAGTATACTGGCCCAAACATTAGTCCACATGCATCCTACCAATAACTACTCAACCCTCAGTCATGCTACTTAGTTATGCATATAACCAAAGCATTATCTCTATATGGAGAGTAGTAAAGCATGGGTTCCCAAATGTCAGCTGGCCTCACAGAACAGCCCGTCAAACAGAGCAAGAAATCAGAATGACGAGTCTGATCGTAGGTCTCACCTATCCCTAATCATCTACCAGTCGTCGCTAACGTCAGTAGTGATACAAGGCTGTTATTGTTCTAATTAACTCGAACTAAACAAATAGGTAAAGAGTCCCTGGACTCGTTCCTAACATCATCAATGTTCATTAAGAAACATAATCTTGATCAATATACCATCCCTCGGGATATAGGAATAGGACATGATCACATCCACTATGTACACAAGCCTGTTTGCTGGTGGGACCACCTGCCCACGCCATAGCAAACTCTTCTTATCAGACTCTGCCTTAGAGTCAAGAAGCCTTCTTGAGAATACATGTTCCCCACATGTTCCAAGGGTAATGTTCCAGTTCTGTCCTCCCAAGTGGTTTAGCCTTGGCCTGGACCGAACTTCATCGTTGGTTTGGCCTACCAACCCATACTTTCATAACTTGCTTTCACTTCCCCCAGATCCTATATTTCCCCAGTCTCATACAGCCTCCTTGCATCCTTCCATACTTCCAGCACCTTAGCATTCACTCGCACTAGCGCCAGTATGAAAGAAACAGATAGCTTAGACAAGATTTCAGAACGAATATTTATATCGCGACGGCACGCAGTGTTATCACGCGTCGAGCTATTCGGCGTTCGGAATTACCCCAGGAAGTATCACATGCCATGACCTAATATATATACACAATGTCACATCATATATATATATATATATATATATATATATATATATATATATATATATATATATATATATATATATATATATATATATATATATATATATATATATATATATATATATATACACATATATATCACCAAAGCAAACTTACCTTACCACAGAAATCCGATGTTCCACACAATGAATTCACTATTAAGTTATTACACAATAGTTACATCATTCCTGGTGGCACAGAACTAAGTTCTTCCTTTACTTAGTAACTAAGCACAAATGTTGTCTGAATCTCCACCTACCAACTTACCTGGTTTTCTAACCGTTCTTCTGGCTTCAGCAACTGACTGACATAATCTAAGTTTCCATCCGGCACAAGTAACTATGTTTTATTCTAACACAACAACCTAATAGATGCAACGATTTACAACATATGGTAAATATAATTTACATCCATATAGCCCACATCGCATTCCTGCGTTCCCAACAGCTGATTCGCGAACACACAGTAAACAAACCCACGATTAGCCGTCAACTGCGTTATCGATCGGTTTGCTAATTAGTATGCAAGGACATCCGCATAGGTAATGAGGTTAGAACAATGGCGTGTGGAACACACGTACAAAGTTAAATGATTTAAACAAATATCTACCTGAATGGTGAAAAACCAGATTTCCAGTCAGCTTCAGAACTGTTCAAGGGCTTCTCAGCTTCCTTTCCATAACAGTCAGCCGAATCATGGTTGAGGTGAGACGCAACACAACAATGGCTCACATCAGGCCTGCGTCTGTTCTCTTCGAGCAAAAGTAAGTGAATGACTGGTTTAGCCAATTTCCCGCTTCGTGCCAACTCAATGAGCACTAGAAGCGAGTGCTTCTTGAGAAAAGACACTTTCTCGGGAAACCGTCATTCCCCGCCTAGAGTTTCTAGATCTCTCTGCACGAGAATTTAGAGCGATACCCAGCATCACGGGTCACGCGAATTCCGGTGTTTCGAGAAGATTCTAGATAGCAATTCCTCCATCGGCTTCCCTCAGTCTATTTTTAGCTGGGAAAGTCCCCCAATGACGCGCCAAAATAGTGCGGGATCCTGACGACCCAAGACAGATAAACGCGTTTCGTCACATAGGCCCCCACTTTAAGAGGATCGACCCCGTCGTTCCACTTCTACGCAGAAGCTGTCTATGTCGTTCGTTCTTCTTTCTTAGAGACCGGATGGCGGGTGAGGAAGTCTAACCCGTCAATATTGTATAGAATACTTTTACCACATTAGGTGGGGAGACAAGCTACTCAGTATCACGGGTAATCAACGCCTACTCCGCTACTGCGATTGGGCATCTCGCAGTATCTTGCGGACCAGAGCTCCCGTCTCGACCTGATTTAACGATCGTTCCTGCCAGAGTTTACTGGACTTCTGCAACTCCAGCTTCCCCTTTCGAGGACCCAGCTGGACTGCAGTCGGTCGGATTGAGGGACCAGGGGTCTGTGTCCGTTCTGACACAACCCACCTCTTCCGACCACTGTTCTCAGTGTAGCTAGCACTGCGGGTGTTCCTTTGGCCGATCATGTTCCCCCGAGCACCGGGCTGAACCGAAGAAGGTACCTGCACATACATATAGGTCTGCCTATGGTGTGACAGGCTTTCCGCTACCTGACCTGAACCCCGAACCGTTCTTTCAGCGAATCTCTGCGCCCTTGGGCTGGTAGACTTATCGGGCTTCCCCTCATAGCACATGAGGAGACTGGAATGGAAAGTAGTAGACTTTCCCAGGATCACCACTCCATAGTGCTTGTGGAGCCCCACTTTATCCACTAGGAATGGGCCCTGCCACCCGATTTCGAATTCGTTCCCCTCGATTGGGAGGAGTACTAGAACTCGGTCTCCAACCTCTAAGGATATCTTCGTCTTCGTCCGTTTCTCAAGTGTGCATTTACGGCACTCCGGACAAGACCTAATATACCTGCGCACGTCGCCTGTCATTCCCGGCCACCAATAGTACCGGGATAGACATTTACTGGTTGTCCCTACAGTCAGATGTCCGGTTGGGGACCTGACATGTACCGTTCGCAGCAGATTAGCTCTGAAGCTCTCAGGAACCAATTTACGTTCCCTCTGCCTTCTCTCTGATCCGGTCTGAATTAACGGTGACCGGTTGTCAGATTCGAACTTACCCTGAGTTAACGGGTTTTCATTGTTGGGCAACCGTTCTGAACAAGGACACTCCGTCGCATCCTTGCTCCGAGCATTACTCATTCCATCGGGGTGAGTATTTCGGAGACTTACCTTTTCGAGACCCTCTTCCTCTGTATCTCTGACCTGCCTAGACTTATGGATGCTAGGGTGTTCTGGTTCGCCCAGAAACACGTACTTCCGGCCAAGAATTAGGGGATAGAGAGGATCCGGTACTACTGCCGCCTGAATGCGTCCAGTAACGTACTTGCTCCGAATCTCCACATTGGCAATCGGGCAACGTAACGCCACAGCACTCCTACTGGCTGGCTGTATCTCCGTCATCTCCCCGGTGAGTTGCTCTGGGCCTGTCAGGTGGGATGCAATTACAGCAGGAAATTGCAATCCTGTGTCGTAGAGGCACAACACCTGTTGCCCATTCACTTCTACTCTCTCAACCACTGGAGGTCGTCTAGGTTCTCCATTCCCATCAACCGAGTTCACTTTCCTGCATGGTCTATCCCTCACCTCTGCAAGACAAGCAAAGTGAAAGTCCTTGGGTTTACTCTTGCACTCACTCGTATTGTGAGTGCTGGACTTGCAGAATTTGCACCATCGTTCACTCCACTTCCTCTTTGGAGAACTAGGTGGGTTATTCTTACCTTGGTTGACGTTAGAGATCTTCTCTAAAGAGTTTACCTGTTTACTTGGTTCATCAGAACCTTTGTTCTTCTTGGCCTTCTTGGACTTACCTTGATCCTTATCTTTCGATCTCGGATCTGTTGGACTGGTGTCCCCAGTCTCGCCATAGACTTCAACGTATCTTTCGGCTAACTTGTTGACTATATCCAATCTCTCAGCCCCATTCTCACCTAAGAAGTTTCGCAAGGGTTTGGACATTTGCATTCGCATCTGATCTACAACCATCAACTCACGCAAACTTTCATACTCCTCCTTAACTCCGGCCAAGGCCATCCATTTAAGAAGGTATGAGTTCAATCTCACACTGTATGCTGAAAACAGTTCACCAGGTTCCCGCTTTGAAGTTCGAAACTTCCTTCGGTATGAGTGCGCTGTGATCTCGAATCTCTTCAAGAGAGCCGCTTTCAGTGCTGGGTAATCATTCTGTAGACCCAGTGGCAAGCGTGCATACACTTCATAACCTTCGGCACGGAGTCCCTGGGAGAGTTTTAAACACCATTTCTGTTTGTCTAGACCCATTGCAATAGACATGGCTTCATACTTCTCTAAGTATTGGTCTATCCGTTCCTTCTCGGGTTCGAACGGCTGTAAAGGCCATTTCATAGCCTGGTAGTCACGTCTACTGGTTGACTCTGAGCCAGGAGGTACACCTCCTCCCATAGCTCCATCAGTTACACCTGTAGCAGGCACTTGTGCCTCAAGTAGCTTCATTCGATACTCATGGTCACGTTTTTCTTTCTCGGCTTCCAACTCAAGCCGTTTCATTTCAGTATCAGCCGCTATCCTCTTTTCCTCAAGAGCCACTTTACTGGCTTCCAGTTCTCTTTCTACTCTCCTCCTCTCTCTTTCCTCTTGGCGAAAACTTCTTTCCACCTCTTGCACATAGGATTTCAAAGCATCTCCCTCAAGACCAGACTTACGTCCAGTTTCCTAAACTTTGTCTAAGTCTATCTCTTGGGTAGACATGTTGACTATGAGAGGTGGGTACTCAAGTATGTGTGGGTGAAGCAATACAATGAATCAATAATCAATAGTACTAACTAATCACCACAACACAAATGTCCGTCAGACAGTTAGGAGATAGGTAGAAGTAGTAGAATCTTATGTAGACTGAAGTAGAGGATAAAGACTAAGTCCCTATCCCTATGTGAGAGGTCTACAACACACAAAGATCTTGGAATAAACCCGGACGAGCCCCCACATCTGTATAGGAGTGTAACGAGTTCACCTTGGGTAGTGAGAGTGAACCACACCCGAGGTGTCTCTGGCACTCCCGTGTATTCTAGCCCCAGGGGTTGGACAAGCAGATACACATTTTTACTCTGTGGTTGATCTCATATTAGTTAATTACGTCTACAAGCCCCTCCAGATTCTAGACCCCCACTAACTACCTACACCTGTGGAACAATGAACACTTAGGCATCGTCCGAGACCACACTCAATCATTATACAAAGAGCAAGTCAACTTACATAAAGTTTATTCTACCCTTGAGAATATAGAACTGAAATGAACATCCTGATAGAATAATCTATTTACACAAATAGAAGATAGAGTAGAGACAGAATCAGAGATATAGTTGTCTTCATCGAGTTGAGAAGTAGATTGGATGCAGATGTCCCGTCCAGTCGGTCCGCCACTCACCCGGCTTCCTTCCAGTGAGATGACTAGAACCTTGGAGACCACTCCGTCTCCAGAGCGTGGATCCACAACAATAGAGTCACTGCTGGACCACACTTCACTGGACCAACTGCATCTGTATCACTCCCACGGAGTCACTGTTAATACAGTTCTCGAACAATACCGGTTGGGAGACAATCCTCCTGGACTTGACTCCAAGTATTCGTTACTTCGATGAACTTAAATAGTCACTGACCAATCGAATGGTCTGTCACTCATAGCACAGTCCCACTGCAGAACGGATATGTCAATGACCAATTCAATGGTCCCTTCATCACATCACAGGAACATGGATGGAAAAATGTCAATGACCAATTCAATGGTCTCTTACAGTCACACTGCTTGTAGAATCAGATATGGCTACTGAAATGTTACTGAGTCCTACTCGAACACAGTTTATAATCTTCATACTGAGACAGTACATTAATAGAATCAGACATCTATTTCACGGAAACAATTCAGGTTGGACTATAATCCATAGTCCCTTCCACCGGGTAACACTTGCCACAAGTCAATAAGCTGGTGTAGTTCTTCTCAAGACCTGCCACTAGAGCTGTCCAAAGAACCATTCAAGTGTCTGAAGATCAGTTACTTCTGCGTTTAGGCAGAACCACCGTCATAATATACGGTCCGGTGTTTCCTTTCGTTGAGCATGATTACTCAAAATGCTGAAATGTTCCTGGCAGAAACAGAGTATCTTCTATTATCGAAAACATCACAAACCATCACTTCCCACACGTGCACCTTCAGGGCAGTTGTATTTCTTGATGCAAACTTCACGCATGGTGAATCACATTGGGTACCTGGTGTGGTTGAGTCTGGCGTGATAAGTAAAGAACTGAACCCTTCGCTGTGTCACACGAAGTGGTTTCCTGCCAACAACAATTATAGTTGACTGGTTCCTCAACAGGCAAACTCCTGAAAAGGAAGAGCGACCGGTGAGAGTATACTGGCCCAAACATTAGTCCACATGCATCCTACCAATAACTACTCAACCCTCAGTCATGCTACTTAGTTATGCATATAACCAAAGCATTATCTCTATATGGAGAGTAGTAAAGCATGGGTTCCCAAATGTCAGCTGGCCTCACAGAACAGCCCGTCAAACAGAGCAAGAAATCAGAATGACGAGTCTGATCGTAGGTCTCACCTATCCCTAATCATCTACCAGTCGTCGCTAACGTCAGTAGTGATACAAGGCTGTTATTGTTCTAATTTAATCGAACTAAACAAATAGGTAAAGAGTCCCTGGACTCGTTCCTAACATCATCAATGTACATTAAGAAACATAATCTTGATCAATATACCATCCCTCGGGATATAGGAATAGGACATGATCACATCCACTATGTACACAAGCCTGTTTGCTGGTGGGACCACCTGCCCACGCCATAGCAAACTCTTCTTATCAGACTCTGCCTTAGAGTCAAGAAGCCTTCTTGAGAATACATGTTCCCCACATGTTCCAAGGGTAATGTTCCAGTTCTGTCCTCCCAAGTGGTTTAGCCTTGGCCTGGACCGAACTTCATCGTTGGTTTGGCCTACCAACCCATACTTTCATAACTTGCTTTCACTTCCCCCATATCCTATATTTCCCCAGTCTCATACAGCCTCCTTGCATCCTTCCATACTTCCAGCACCTTAGCATTCACTCGCACTAGCGCCAGTATGAAAGAAACAGATAGCTTAGACAAGATTTCAGAAGGCATATTTATATCGCGACGGCACGCAGTGTTATCACGCGTCGAGCTATTCGGCGTTCGGAATTACCCCAGGAAGTATCACATGCCATGACCTAATATATATACACAATGTCACATCATATATATATATATATATATATATATATATATATATATATATATATATATATATATATATATATATATATATATATATATATATATATATATACATATATATCACCAAAGCAAACTTACCTTACCACAGAAATCCGGTGTTCCACACAATGAATTCACTATTAAGTTATTACACAATAGTTACATCATTCCTGGTGGCACATAACTAAGTTCTTCCTTTACTTAGTAACTAAGCACAATGTTGTCTGAATCTCCACCTACCAACTTACCTGGTTTTCTAACCGTTCTTCTGGCTTCAGCAACTGACTGACATAATCTAAGTTTCCATCCGGCACAAGTAACTATGTTTTATTCTAACACAGCAACCTAATAGATGCAACGATTGGCAATATATGGTACATATATTTGGAACCCAAATCGCCAACATCACATTACGGCGTTCCTAACAGCTGATTCGCGAGCACACAGTAAACAAACCCACGATTAACCGTCACCTGCGTTATCGATCGGTTTGCTAATTAGTATGCAAGGACATCCGCATAGGTAATGAGGTTAGAACAATGGCGTGTGGAACACACGTACAAAGTTAAATGATTTAAACAAATATCTACCTGAATGGTGAAAAACCAGATTTCCAGTCAGCTTCAGAACTGTTCAAGGGCTTCTCAGCTTCCTTTCCATAACAGTCAGCCGAATCATGGTTGAGGTGAGACGCAACACAAAAATGGCTCACATCAGGCCTGCGTCTGTTCTCTTCGAGCAAAAGTAAGTGAATGACTGGTTTAGCCAATTTCCCGCTTCGTGCCAACTCAATGAGCACTAGAAGCGAGTGCTTCTTGAGAAAAGACACTTTCTCGGGAAACCGTCATTCCCCGCCTAGAGTTTCTAGATCTCTCTGCACGAGAATTTAGAGCGATACCCAGCATCACGGGTTACTCGAATTCCGGTGTTTCGAGAAGATTCTAGATAGCCATTCCTCCATCGGCTTCCCTCAGTCTATTTTTAGCTGGGAAAGTCCCCGATGACGCGCCAAAATAGTGCGGGATCTTGACGACCCAAGACAGATAAACGCGTTTCGTCACATAGGCCCCCACTTTAAGAGGATCGACCCCGTCGTTCCACTTCTACGCAGAAGCTGTCTATGTCGTTCGTTCTTCTTTCTTAGAGACCGGATGGCGGGTGAGGAAGTCTAACCCGTCAATATTGTATAGAATACTTTTACCACATTAGGTGGGGAGACAAGCTATTCAGTATCACGGGTGATCAACGCCTACTCCGCTACTGCGATCGGGCATCTCGCAGTATCTTGCGGACCAGAGCTCCCGTCTCGATCTGATTTAACGATCGTTCCTGCCAGAGTTTACTGGACTTCTGCAACTCCAGCTTCCCCTTTCGAGGACCCAGCTGGACTGCAGTCGGTCGGATTGAGGGACCAGGGTCTGTGTCCGTTCTGACACAACCCACCTCTTCCGACCACGGTTCTCAGTGTAGCTAGCACTGCGGGTGTTCCTTTGGCCGGTCATGTTCCCCCGAGCACCGGGCTGAACCGAAGAAGGTACCTGCACATACATATAGGTCTGCCTATGGTGTGACAGGCTTTCCGCTACCTGACCTGAACCCCGAACCGTTCTTTCAGCGAATCTCTGCGCCCTTGGGCTGGTGGACTTATCATCGGGCTTCCCCTCATAGCGCATGAGGAGACTGGAATGGAAAGTAGTAGACTTTCCCAGGATCACCACTCCATAGTGCTTGTGGAGCCCCACTTTATCCACTAGGAATGGGCCCTGCCACCCGATTTCGAATTCGTTCCCCTCGATTGGGAGGAGTACTAGAACTTGGTCTCCAACCGCTAAGGATATCTTCGTCTTCGTCCGTTTCTCATGTGTGCATTTACGGCACTCCGGACAAGACCTAATATACCTGCGCACGTCGCCTGTCATTCCCGGCCACCAATAGTACCGGGATAGACATTTACTGGTTGTCCCTACAGTCAGATGTCCGGTTGGGGACCTGACATGTACCGTTCGCAGCAGATTAGCTCTGAAGCTCTCAGGAACCAACTTACGTTCCCTCTGCCTTCTCTCTGATCCGGTCTGAATTAACGGTGACCGGTTGTCAGATTCGAACTTACCCTGAGTTAACGGGTTTTCATTGTTGGGCAACCGTTCTGAACAAGGACACTCCGTCGCATCCTTGCTCCGAGCATTACTCATTCCATCGGGGTGAGTATTTCGGAGACTTACCTTTTCGAGACCCTCTTCCTCTGTATCTCTGACCTGCCTAGACTTATGGATGCTAGGGTGTTCTGGTTCGCCCAGAAACACGTACTTCCGGCCAAGAATTAGGGGATAGAGAAGATCCGGTACTACTGCCGCCTGAATGCGTCCAGTAACGTACTTGCTCCGAATCTCCACATTGGCAATCGGGCAACGTAACGCCACAGCACTCCTACTGGCTGGCTGTATCTCCGTCATCTCCCCGGTGAGTTGCTCTGGGCCTGTCAGGTGGGATGCAATTACAGCTGAAAATTGCAATCCAGTGTCGTAGAGGCACATCACCTGTTGCCCATTCACTTCTACTCTCTCAACCACTGGAGGTCGCTCTGGTTCTCCATTCCCATCAACCGACTTCACTTTCCTGCATGGTCTATCCCTAACCTCTGCAAGACAAGCAAAGTGAAAGTCCTTGGTCTGACTCTTACACTCACTCGTATTGTGAGTGCTGGACTTGCAGAATTTGCACCATCGTTCACTCCACTTCCTCTTTGGAGAACTAGGTGGGCTATTCTTACCTTGGTTGACGTTAGAGATCTTCTCTAAAGAGTTTACCTGTTTACTTGGTTCATCAGAACCTTTGTTCTTCTTGGCCTTCTTGGACTTACCTTGATCCTTATCTTTCGATCTCGGATCTGTTGGACTGGTGTCCCCAGTCTCGCCATAGACTTCAACGTATCTTTCGGCTAACTTGGTGACTATATCCAATCTCTCAGCCCCATTCTCACCTAAGAAGTTTCGCAAGGGTTTGGACATTTGCATTCGCATCTGATCTACAACCATCAACTCATGCAAACTTTCATACTCCTCCTTAACTCCGGCCAAGGCCATCCATTTAAGAAGGTATGAGTTCAATCTCACACTGTATGCTGAAAACAGTTCACCAGGTTCCCGCTTTGAAGTTCGAAACTTCCTTCGGTATGAGTGCGCTGTGATCTCGAATCTCTTCAAGAGAGCCGCTTTCAAGTGCCGGGTAATCATTCTGTAGACCCGGTGGCAAGCGTGCATACACTTCATAACCTTCGGCACGGAGTCCCTGGGAGAGTTTTAAACACCATTTCTGTTTGTCTAGACCCATTGCAATAGACATGGCTTCATACTTCTCTAAGTATTGGTCTATCCGTTCCTTCTCGGGTTCGAACGGCTGTAAAGGCCATTTCATAGCCTGGTAGTCACGTCTACTGGTTGACTCTGAGCCAGGAGGTACACCTCCTCCCATAGCTCCATCAGTTACACCTGTAGCAGGCACTTGTGCCTCAAGTAGCTTCATTCGATACTCATGGTCACGTTTTTCTTTCTCGGCTTCCAACTCAAGCCGTTTCATTTCAGTATCAGCCGCTATCCTCTTTTCCTCAAGAGCCACTTTACTGGCTTCCAGTTCTCTTTCTGCTCTCCTCCTCTCTCTTTCCTCTTGGCGAAAATTTCTTTCCACCTCTTGCACATAGGATTTCAAAGCATCTCCTTCAAGACCAGACTTACGTCCAGTTTCCTGAACTTTGTCTAAGTCTAACTCTTGGATAGACATGTTGACTATGAGAGGTGGGTACTCAAGTATGTGTGGGTGAAGCAATACAATGAATCAATAATCAATAGTACTAACTAATCACCACAACACAAATGTCCGTCAGACAGTTAGGAGATAGGTAGAAGTAGTAGAATCTTATGTAGACTGAAGTAGAGGATAAAGACTAAGTCCCTATCCCTATGTGAGAGGTCTACAACACACAAAGATCTTGGAATAATCCCGGACGAGCCCCCACTCTGTATGGAGTGTGAACGAGTTCACCTTGGGTAGTGAGAGTGAACCACACCCGAGGTGTCTCTGGCACTCCCGTGTATTCTAGCCCCAGGGGTTGGACAAGCAGATACACATTTTTACTCTGTGGTTGATCTCATATTAGTTAATTACGTCTACAAGCCCCTCCAGATTCTAGACCCCCACTAACTACCTACACCTGTGGAACAATGAACACTTAGGCATCGTCCGAGACCACACTCAATCATTATACAAAGAGCAAGTCAACTTACATAAAGTTTATTCTACCCTTGAGAATATAGAACTGAAATGAACATCCTGATAGAATAATCTATTTACACAAATAGAAGATAGAGTAGAGACAGAATCAGAGATGTAGGTGTCTTCATCGAGTTGAGAAGTAGATTGGATGCAGATGTCCCGTCCAGTCGGTCCGCCACTCACCCGGCTTCCTTCCAGTGAGATGACTAGAACCTTGGAGACCACTCCGTCTCCAGAGCGTGGATCCACAACAATAGAGTCACTGCTGGACCACACTTCACTGGACCAACTGCATCTGTATCACTCCCACGGAGTCACTGTTAATACAGTTCTCGAACAATACCGGTTGGGAGACAATCCTCCTGGACTTGACTCCAAGTATTCGTTACTTCGATGAACTTAAATAGTCACTGACCAATCGAATGGTCTGTCACTCATAGCACAGTCCCACTGCAGAACGGATCTGTCAATGACCAATTCAATGGTCCCTTCATCACATCACAGGAACATGGATGGAAAAATGTCAATGACCAATTCAATGGTCTCTTACAGTCACACTGCTTGTAGAATCAGATATGGCTACTGAAATGTTACTGAGTCCTACTCGAACACAGTTTATAATCTTCATACTGAGACAGTACATTACTAGAATCAGACATCTATTTCACGGAAACAATTCAGGTTGGACTATAATCCATAGTCCCTTCCACCGGGTAACACTTGCCACAAGTCAATAGCTGGTGTAGTTCTTCTCAAGACCTGCCACTAGAGCTGTCCAAAGAACCATTCAAGTGTCTGAAGATCAGTTACTTCTGCGTTTAGGCAGAACCACCGTCATAATATACGGTCCGGTGTTTCCTTTCGTTGAGCATGATTACTCAAAATGCTGAAATGTTCCTGGCAGAAACAGAGTATCTTCTATTATCGAAAACATCACAAACCATCACTTCCCACACGTGCACCTTCAGGGCAGTTGTATTTCTTGATGCAAACTTCACGCATGGTGAATCACATTGGGTACCTGGTGTGGTTGAGTCTGGCGTGATAAGTAAAGAACTGAACCCTTCGCTGTGTCACACGAAGTGGTTTCCTGCCAACAACAATTATAGTTGACTGGTTCCTCAACAGGCAACTCCTGAAAAGGAAGAGCGACCGGTGAGAGTATACTGGCCCAAACATTAGTCCACATGCATCCTACCAATAACTACTCAACCCTCAGTCATGCTACTTAGTTATGCATATAACCAAAGCATTATCTCTATATGGAGAGTAGTAAAGCATGGGTTCCCAAATGTCAGCTGGCCTCACAGAACAGCCCGTCAAACAGAGCAAGAAATCAGAATGACGAGTCTGATCGTAGGTCTCACCTATCCCTAATCATCTACCAGTCGTCGCTAACGTCAGTAGTGATACAAGGCTGTTATTAGTTCTAATTTAATCGAACTAAACAAATAGGTAAAGAGTCCCTGGACTCGTTCCTAACATCATCAATGTACATTAAGAAACATAATCTTGATCAATATACCATCCCTCGGGATATAGGAATAGGACATGATCACATCCACTATGTACACAAGCCTGTTTGCTGGTGGGACCACCTGCCCACGCCATAGCAAACTCTTCTTATCAGACTCTGTCTTAGAGTCAAGAAGCCTTCTTGAGAATACATGTTCCCCACATGTTCCAAGGGTAATGTTCCAGTTCTGTCCTCCCAAGTGGTTTAGCCTTGGCCTGGACCGAACTTCATCGTTGGTTTGGCCTACCAACCCATACTTTCATAACTTGCTTTCACATCCCCCATATCCTATATTTCCCCAGTCTCATACAGCCTCCTTGCATCCTTCCATACTTCCAGCACCTTAGCATTCACTCGCACTAGCGCCAGTATGAAAGAAACAGGATAGCTCAGACAAGATTTCAGAACGCATATTTATATCGCGACGGCACGCAGTGTTATCACGCGTCGACCTATTCGGCGTTCGGAATTACTCCAGGAAGTATCACATGCCATGACCTAATATATATACACAATGTCACATCATATATATATATATACATATATATCACCAAAGCAAACTTACCTTACCACAGAAATCCGGTGTTCCACTCAATGAATTCACTATTAAGTTATTACACAATAGTTACATCATTCCTGGTGGCACAGAACTAAGTTCTTCCTTTACTTAGTAACTAAGCACAATTTTGTCTGAATCTCCACCTACCAACTTACCTGGTTTTCTAACCGTTCTTCTGGCTTCAGCAACTGACTGACATAATCTAAGTTTCCATCCGGCACAAGTAACTATGTTTTATTCTAACACAGCAATCTAATAGATGCAACGATTGGCAATATATGGTACATATATTTGGAACCCAAATCGCCCACATCACATTACGGCGTTCCTAACAGCTGATTCGCGAGCACACAGGTAAACAAACCCACGATTAACTGTCACCTGCGTTATCGATCGGTTTGCTAATTAGTATGCAAGGACATCCGCATAGGTAATGAGGTTAGAACAATGGCGTGTGGAACACACGTACAAAGTTAAATGATTTAAACAAATATCTACCTGAATGGTGAAAAACCAGATTCTCCAGTCAGCTTCAGAACTGTTCAAGGGCTTCTCAGCTTCCTTTCCATAACAGTCAGCCGAATCATGGTTGAGGTGAGACGCAACACAAAAATGGCTCACATCAGGCCTGCGTCTGTTCTCTTCGAACAAAAGTAAGTGAATGACTGGTTTAGCCAATTTCCCGCTTCGTGCCAACTCAATGCGCACTAGAAGCGAGTGCTTCTTGAGAAAAGATACTTTCTCGGGAAACCGTCATTCCCCGCCTAGAGTTTCTAGATCTCTCTGCACGAGAATTTAGAGCGATACCCAGCATCACGGGTTACTCGAATTTCGGTGTTTCGAGAAGATTCTAGATAGCAATTCCTCCATCGGCTTCCCTCAGTCTATTTTTAGCTGGGAAAGTCCCCGATGACGCGCCAAAATAGTGCG
The DNA here is from genome assembly GCA_014155875.1 of Cepaea nemoralis. Lineage (NCBI taxonomy): Eukaryota > Metazoa > Mollusca > Gastropoda > Stylommatophora > Helicidae > Cepaea > Cepaea nemoralis. The sequence goes on along the minus strand of JACEFZ010024313.1, from coordinate 180,986 downwards.
GGATCTTGACGACCCAAGACAGATAAACGCGTTTCGTCACATAGGCCCCCACTTTAAGAGGATCGACCCCGTCGTTCCACTTCTACGCAGAAGCTGTCTATGTCGTTCGTTCTTCTTTCTTAGAGACCGGATGGCGGGTGAGGAAGTCTAACCCGTCAATATTGTATAGAATACTTTTACCACATTAGGTGGGGAGACAAGCTATTCAGTATCACGGGTGATCAACGCCTACTCCGCTACTGCGATCGGGCATCTCGCAGTGTCTTGCGGACCAGAGCTCCCGTCTCGATCTGATTTAACGATCGTTCCTGCCAGAGTTTACTGGACTTCTGCAACTCCAGCTTCCCCTTTCGAGGACCCAGCTGGACTGCAGTCGGTCGGATTGAGGGACCAGGGGTCTGTGTCCGTTCTGACACAACCCACCTCTTCCGACCACGGTTCTCAGTGTAGCTAGCACTGCGGGTGTTCCTTTGGCCGGTCATGTTCCCCCGAGCACCGGGCTGAACCGAAGAAGGTACCTGCACATACATATAGGTCTGCCTATGGTGTGACAGGCTTTCCGCTACCTGACCTGAACCCCGAACCGTTCTTTCAGCGAATCTCTGCGCCCTTGGGCTGGTGGACTTATCATCGGGCTTCCCCTCATAGCGCATGAGGAGACTGGAATGGAAAGTAGTAGACTTTCCCAGGATCACCACTCCATAGTGCTTGTGGAGCCCCACTTTATCCACTAGGAATGGGCCCTGCCACCCGATTTCGAATTCGTTCCCCTCGATTGGGAGGAGTACTAGAACTCGGTCTCCAACCTCTAAGGATATCTTCGTCTTCGTCCGTTTCTCAGGTGTGCATTTACGGCACTCCGGACAAGACCTAATATACCTGCGCACGTCGCCTGTCATTCCCGGCCACCAATAGTACCGGGATAGACATTTACTGGTTGTCCCTACAGTCAGATGTCCGGTTGGGGACCTGACATGTACCGTTCGCAGCAGATTAGCTCTGAAGCTCTCAGGAACCAACTTACGTTCCCTCTGCCTTCTCTCTGATCCGGTCTGAATTAACGGTGACCGGTTGTCAGATTCGAACTTACCCTGAGTTAACGGGTTTTCATTGTTGGGCAACCGTTCTGAACAAGGACACTCCGTCGCATCCTTGCTCCGAGCATTACTCATTCCATCCGGGTGAGTATTTCGGAGACTTACCTTTTCGAGACCCTCTTCCTCTGTATCTCTGACCTGCCTAGACTTATGGATGCTAGGGTGTTCTGGTTCGCCCAGAAACACGTACTTCCGGCCAAGAATTAGGGGATAGAGAGGATCCGGTACTACTGCCGCCTGAATGCGTCCAGTAACGTACTTGCTCCGAATCTCCACATTGGCAATCGGGCAACGTAACGCCTACAGCACTCCTACTGGCTGGCTGTATCTCCGTCATCTCCCCGGTGAGTTGCTCTGGGCCTGTCAGGTGGGATGCAATTACAGCTGAAAATTGCAATCCAGTGTCGTAGAGGCACATCACCTGTTGCCCATTCACTTCTACTCTCTCAACCACTGGAGGTCGTCTAGGTTCTCCATTCCCATCAACCGACTTCACTTTCCTGCATGGTCTATCCCTAACCTCTGCAAGACAAGCAAAGTGAAAGTCCTTGGGCTTACTCTTACACTCACTCGTATTGTGAGTGCTGGACTTGCAGAATTTGCACCATCGTTCACTCCACTTCCTCTTTGGAGAACTAGGTGGGCTATTCTTACCTTGGTTGACGTTAGAGATCTTCTCTAAAGAGTTTACCTGTTTACTTGGTTCATCAGAACCTTTGTTCTTCTTGGCCTTCTTGGACTTACCTTGATCCTTATCTTTCGATCTCGGATCTGTTGGACTGGTGTCCCCAGTCTCGCCATAGACTTCAACGTATCTTTCGGCTAACTTGGTGACTATATCCAATCTCTCAGCCCCATTCTCACCTAAGAAGTTTCGCAAGGGTTTGGACATTTGCATTCGCATCTGATCTACAACCATCAACTCACGCAAACTTTCATACTCCTCTTTAAATCCGGCCAAGGCCATCCATTTAAGAAGGTATGAGTTCAATCTCACACTGTATGCTGAAAACAGTTCACCAGGTTCCCGCTTTGAAGTTCTAAACTTCCGTCGGTATGAGTGCGCTGTGATCTCGAATCTCTTCAAGAGAGCCGCTTTCAATGCCGGGTAATCATTCTGTAGACCCGGTGGCAAGCGTGCATACACTTCATAACCTTCGGCACGGAGTCCCTGGGAGAGTTTTAAACACCATTTCTGTTTGTCTAGACCCATTGCAATAGACATGGCTTCATACTTCTCTAAGTATTGGTCTATCCGTTCCTTCTCGGGTTCGAACGGCTGTAAAGGCCATTTCATAGCCTGGTAGTCACGTCTACTGGTTGACTCTGAGCCAGGAGGTACACCTCCTCCCATAGCTCCATCAGTTACACCTGTAGCAGGCACTTGTGCCTCAAGTAGCTTCATTCGATACTCATGGTCACGTTTTTCTTTCTCGGCTTCCAACTCAAGCCGTTTCATTTCAGTATCAGCCGCTATCCTCTTTTCCTCAAGAGCCACTTTACTGGCTTCCAGTTCTCTTTCTGCTCTCCTCCTCTCTCTTTCCTCTTGGCGAAAATTTCTTTCCACCTCTTGCACATAGGATTTCAAAGCATCTCCTTCAAGACCAGACTTACGTCCAGTTTCCTGAACTTTGTCTAAGTCTAACTCTTGGGTAGACATGTTGACTATGAGAGGTGGGTACTCAAGTATGTGTGGGTGAAGCAATACAATGAATCAATAATCAATAGTACTAACTAATCACCACAACACAAATGTCCGTCAGACAGTTAGGAGATAGGTAGAAGTAGTAGAATCTTATGTAGACTGAAGTAGAGGATAAAGACTAAGTCCCTATCCCTATGTGAGAGGTCTACAACACACAAAGATCTTGGAATAATCCCGGACGGGCCCCCACTCTGTATGGAGTGTGACGAGTTCACCTTGGGTAGTGAGAGTGAACCACACCCGAGGGGTCTCTGGCACTCCCGTGTATTCTAGCCCCAGGGGTTGGACAAGCAGATACACATTTTTACTCTGTGGTTGATCTCATATTAGTTAATTACGTCTACAAGCCCCTCCAGATTCTAGACCCCCACTAACTACCTACACCTGTGGAACAATGAACACTTAGGCATCGTCCGAGACCACACTCAATCATTATACAAAGAGCAAGTCAACTTACATAAAGTTTATTCTACCCTTGAGAATATAGAACTGAAATGAACATCCTGATAGAATAATCTATTTACACAAATAGAAGATAGAGTAGAGACAGAATCAGAGATGTAGGTGTCTTCATCGAGTTGAGAAGTAGATTGGATGCAGATGTCCCGTCCAGTCGGTCCGCCACTCACCCGGCTTCCTTCCAGTGAGATGACTAGAACCTTGGAGACCACTCCGTCTCCAGAGCGTGGATCCACAACAATAGAGTCACTGCTGGACCACACTTCACTGGACCAACTGCATCTGTATCACTCCCACGGAGTCACTGTTAATACAGTTCTCGAACAATACCGGTTGGGAGACAATCCTCCTGGACTTGACTCCAAGTATTCGTTACTTCGATGAACTTAAATAGTCACTGACCAATCGAATGGTCTGTCACTCATAGCACAGTCCCACTGCAGACCGGATCTGTCACTGACCAATTCAATGGTCCCTTCATCACATCACAGGAACATGGATGGAAAAATGTCAATGACCAATTCAATGGTCTCTTACAGTCACACTGCTTGTAGAATCAGATATGGCTACTGAAATGTTACTGAGTCCTACTCGAACACAGTTTATAATCTTCATACTGAGACAGTACATTAATAGAATCAGACATCTATTTCACGGAAACAATTCAGGTTGGACTATACCATAGTCCCTTCCACCGGGTAACACTTGCCACAAGTCAATAGCTGGTGTAGTTCTTCTCAAGACCTGCCCCTAGAGCTGTCCAAAGAACCATTCAAGTGTCTGAAGATCAGTTACTTCTGCGTTTAGGCAGAACCACCGTCATAATATACGGTCCGGTGTTTCCTTTCGTTGAGCATGATTACTCAAAATGCTGAAATGTTCCTGGCAGAAACAGAGTATCTTCTATTATCGAAAACCATCACAAACCATCACTTCCCACACGTGCACCTTCAGGGCAGTTGTATTTCTTGATGCAAACTTCACGCATGGTGAATCACATTGGGTACCTGGTGTGGTTGAGTCTGGCGTGATAAGTAAAGAACTGAACCCTTCGCTTTGTCACACGAAGTGGTTTCCTGCCAACAACAATTATAGTTGACTGGTTCCTCAACAGGCAAACTCCTGAAAAGGAAGAGCGACCGGTGAGAGTATACTGGCCCAAACATTAGTCCACATGCATCCTACCAATAACTACTCAACCCTCAGTCATGCTACTTAGTTATGCATATAACCAAAGCATTATCTCTATATGGAGAGTAGTAAAGCATGGGTTCCCAAATGTCAGCTGGCCTCACAGAACAGCCCGTCAAACAGAGCAAGAAATCAGAATGACGAGTCTGATCGTAGGTCTCACCTATCCCTAATCATCTACCAGTCGTCGCTAACGTCAGTAGTGATACAAGGCTGTTATTCTAGTTCTAATTTAATCGAACTAAACAAATAGGTAAAGAGTCCCTGGCCTCGTTCCTAACCTCATCAATGTACATTAAGAAACATAATCTTGATCAATATACCATCCCTCGGGATATAGGAATAGGACATGATCACATCCACTATGTACACAAGCCTGTTTGCTGGTGGGACCACCTGCCCACGCCATAGCAAACTCTTCTTATCAGACTCTGTCTTAGAGTCAAGAAGCCTTCTTGAGAATACATGTTCCCCACATGTTCCAAGGGTAATGTTCCAGTTCTGTCCTCCCAAGTGGTTTAGCCTTGGCATGGACCGAACTTCATCGTTGGTTTGGCCTACCAACCCATACTTTCATAACTTGCTTTCACATCCCCCATATCCTATATTTCCCCAGTCTCATACAGCCTCCTTGCATCATTCCATACTTCCAGCACCTTAGCATTCACTCGCACTAGCGCCAGTATGAAAGAAACAGGATAGCTCAGACAAGATTTCAGAACGCATATTTATATCGCGACGGCACGCAGTGTTATCACGCGTCGACCTATTCGGCGTTCGGAATTACTCCAGGAAGTATCACATGCCATGACCTAATATATATACACAATGTCACATCATATATATATATATACATATATATCACCAAAGCAAACTTACCTTACCACAGAAATCCGATGTTCCACACAATGAATTCACTATTAAGTTATTACACAATAGTTACATCATTCCTGGTGGCACAGAACTAAGTTCTTCCTTTACTTAGTAACTAAGCACAATTTTGTCTGAATCTCCACCTACCAACTTACCTGGTTTTCTAACCGTTCTTCTGGCTTCAGCAACTGACTGACATAATCTAAGTTTCCATCCGGCACAAGTAACTATGTTTTATTCTAACACAGCAACCTAATAGATGCAACGATTGGCAATATATGGTACATATATTTGGAACCCAAATCGCCCACATCACATTACGGCGTTCCTAACAGCTGATTCGCGAGCACACAGGTAAACAAACCCACGATTAACTGTCACCTGCGTTATCGATCGGTTTGCTAATTAGTATGCAAGGACATCCGCATAGGTAATGAGGTTAGAACAATGGCGTGTGGAACACACGTACAAAGTTAAATGATTTAAACAAATATCTACCTGAATGGTGAAAAACCAGATTTCCAGTCAGCTTCAGAACTGTTCAAGGGCTTCTCAGCTTCCTTTCCATAACAGTCAGCCGAATCATGGTTGAGGTGAGACGCAACACAAAAATGGCTCACATCAGGCCTGCGTCTGTTCTCTTCGAACAAAAGTAAGTGAATGACTGGTTTAGCCAATTTCCCGCTTCGTGCCAACTCAATGCGCACTAGAAGCGAGTGCTTCTTGAGAAAAGATACTTTCTCGGGAAACCGTCATTCCCCGCCTAGAGTTTCTAGATCTCTCTGCACGAGAATTTAGAGCGATACCCAGCATCACGGGTTACTCGAATTTCGGTGTTTCGAGAAGATTCTAGATAGCAATTCCTCCATCGGCTTCCCTCAGTCTATTTTTAGCTGGGAAAGTCCCCGATGACGCGCCAAAATAGTGCGGGATCTTGACGACCCAAGACAGATAAACGCGTTTCGTCACATAGGCCCCCACTTTAAGAGGATCGACCCCGTCGTTCCACTTCTACGCAGAAGCTGTCTATGTCGTTCGTTCTTCTTTCTTAGAGACCGGATGGCGGGTGAGGAAGTCTAACCCGTCAATATTGTATAGAATACTTTTACCACATTAGGTGGGGAGACAAGCTACTCAGTATCACGGGTAATCAACGCCTACTCCGCTACTGCGATCGGGCATCTCGCAGTATCTTGCGGACCAGAGCTCCCGTCTCGATCTGATTTAACGATCGTTCCTGCCAGAGTTTACTGGACTTCTGCAACTCCAGCTTCCCCTTTCGAGGACCCAGCTGGACTGCAGTCGGTCGGATTGAGGGACCAGGGGTCTGTGTCCGTTCTGACACAACCCACCTCTTCCGACCACGGTTCTCAGTGTAGCTAGCACTGCGGGTGTTCCTTTGGCCGGTCATGTTCCCCCGAGCACCGGGCTGAACCGAAGAAGGTACCTGCACATACATATAGGTCTGCCTATGGTGTGACAGGCTTTCCGCTACCTGACCTGAACCCCGAACCGTTCTTTCAGCGAATCTCTGCGCCCTTGGGCTGGTGGACTTATCATCGGGCTTCCCCTCATAGCGCATGAGGAGACTGGAATGGAAAGTAGTAGACTTTCCCAGGATCACCACTCCATAGTGCTTGTGGAGCCCCACTTTATCCACTAGGAATGGGCCCTGCCACCCGATTTCGAATTCGTTCCCCTCGATTGGGAGGAGTACTAGAACTCGGTCTCCAACCTCTAAGGATATCTTCGTCTTCGTCCGTTTCTCAGGTGTGCATTTACGGCACTCCGGACAAGACCTAATATACCTGCGCACGTCGCCTGTCATTCCCGGCCACCAATAGTACCGGGATAGACATTTACTGGTTGTCCCTACAGTCAGATGTCCGGTTGGGGACCTGACATGTACCGTTCGCAGCAGATTAGCTCTGAAGCTCTCAGGAACCAACTTACGTTCCCTCTGCCTTCTCTCTGATCCGGTCTGAATTAACGGTGACCGGTTGTCAGATTCGAACTTACCCTGAGTTAACGGGTTTTCATTGTTGGGCAACCGTTCTGAACAAGGACACTCCGTCGCATCCTTGCTCCGAGCATTACTCATTCCATCCGGGTGAGTATTTCGGAGACTTACCTTTTCGAGACCCTCTTCCTCTGTATCTCTGACCTGCCTAGACTTATGGATGCTAGGGTGTTCTGGTTCGCCCAGAAACACGTACTTCCGGCCAAGAATTAGGGGATAGAGAGGATCCGGTACTACTGCCGCCTGAATGCGTCCAGTAACGTACTTGCTCCGAATCTCCACATTGGCAATCGGGCAACGTAACGCCACAGCACTCCTACTGGCTGGCTGTATCTCCGTCATCTCCCCGGTGAGTTGCTCTGGGCCTGTCAGGTGGGATGCAATTACAGCTGAAAATTGCAATCCATGTGTCGTAGAGGCACATCACCTGTTGCCCATTCACTTCTACTCTCTCAACCACCAGAGGTCGTCTAGGTTCTCCATTCCCATCAACCGACTTCACTTTCCTGTAGGGTCTATCCCGTACCTCTGCAAGACAAGCAAAGTGAAAGTCCTTGGGCTTACTCTTACACTCACTCGTATTGTGAGTGCTGGACTTGCAGAATTTGCACCATCGTTCACTCCACTTCCTCTTTGGAGAACTAGGTGGGCTATTCTTACCTTGGTTGACGTTAGAGATCTTCTCTAAAGAGTTTACCTGTTTACTTGGTTCATCAGAACCTTTGTTCTTCTTGGCCTTCTTGGACTTACCTTGATCCTTATCTTTCGATCTCGGATCTGTTGGACTGGTGTCCCCAGTCTCGCCATAGACTTCAACGTATCTTTCGGCTAACTTGGTGACTATATCCAATCTCTCAGCCCCATTCTCACCTAAGAAGTTTCGCAAGGGTTTGGACATTTGCATTCGCATCTGATCTACAACCATCAACTCACGCAAACTTTCATACTCCTCTTAAATCCGGCCAAGGCCATCCATTTAAGAAGGTATGAGTTCAATCTCACACTGTATGCTGAAAACAGTTCACCAGGTTCCCGCTTTGAAGTTCTAAACTTCCGTCGGTATGAGTGCGCTGTGATCTCGAATCTCTTCAAGAGAGCCGCTTTCAGTGCCGGGTAATCATTCTGTAGACCCGGTGGCAAGCGTGCATACACTTCATAACCTTCGGCACGGAGTCCCTGGGAGAGTTTTAAACACCATTTCTGTTTGTCTAGACCCATTGCAATAGACATGGCTTCATACTTCTCTAAGTATTGGTCTATCCGTTCCTTCTCGGGTTCGAACGGCTGTAAAGGCCATTTCATAGCCTGGTAGTCACGTCTACTGGTTGACTCTGAGCCAGGAGGTACACCTCCTCCCATAGCTCCATCAGTTACACCTGTAGCAGGCACTTGTGCCTCAAGTAGCTTCATTCGATACTCATGGTCACGTTTTTCTTTCTCGGCTTCCAACTCAAGCCGTTTCATTTCAGTATCAGCCGCTATCCTCTTTTCCTCAAGAGCCACTTTACTGGCTTCCAGTTCTCTTTCTGCTCTCCTCCTCTCTCTTTCCTCTTGGCGAAAATTTCTTTCCACCTCTTGCACATAGGATTTCAAAGCATCTCCTTCAAGACCAGACTTACGTCCAGTTTCCTGAACTTTGTCTAAGTCTAATCTCTTGGGTAGACATGTTGACTATGAGAGGTGGGTACTCAAGTATGTGTGGGTGAAGCAATACAATGAATCAATAATCAATAGTACTAACTAATCACCACAACACAAATGTCCGTCAGACAGTTAGGAGATAGGTAGAAGTAGTAGAATCTTATGTAGACTGAAGTAGAGGATAAAGACTAAGTCCCTATCCCTATGTGAGAGGTCTACAACACACAAAGATCTTGGAATAATCCCGGACGAGCCCCCACTCTGTATGGAGTGTAACGAGTTCACCTTGGGTAGTGAGAGTGAACCACACCCGAGGTGTCTCTGGCACTCCCGTGTATTCTAGCCCCAGGGGTTGGACAAGCAGATACACATGTTTACTCGGTGGCTGATCTCATATTAGTTAATTACGTCTACAAGCCCCTCCAGATTCTAGACCCCCACTAACTACCTACACCTGTGGAACAATGAACACTTAGGCATCGTCCGAGACCACACTCAATCATTATACAAAGAGCAAGTCAACTTACATAAAGTTTATTCTACCCTTGAGAATATAGAACTAAAATGAACATCCTGATAGAATAATCTATTTACACAAATAGAAGATAGAGTAGAGACAGAATCAGAGATATAGTTGTCTTCATCGAGTTGAGAAGTAGATTGGATGCAGATGTCCCGTCCAGTCGGTCCGCCACTCACCCGGCTTCCTTCCAGTGAGATGACTAGAACCTTGGAGACCACTCCGTCTCCAGAGCGTGGATCCACAACCATAGAGTCCACTGCTGGACCACACTTCACTGGACCAACTGCATCTGTATCACTCCCACGGAGTCACTGTTAATACAGTTCTCGAACAATACCGGTTGGGAGACAATCCTCCTGGACTTGACTCCAAGTATTCGTTGCTTCGATGAACTTAAATAGTCACTGACCAATCGAATGGTCTGTCACTCATAGCACAGTCCCACTGCAGAACGGATATGTCAATGACCACTTCAATGGTCCCTTCATCACATCACAGGAACATGGATGGAAAAATGTCAATGACCAATTCAATGGTCTCTTACAGTCACACTGCTTGTAGAATCAGATATGGCTACTGAAATGTTACTGAGTCCTACTCGAACACAGTTTATAATCTTCATACTGAGACAGTACATTAATAGAATCAGACATCTATTTCACGGAAACAATTCAGGTTGGACTATAATCCATAGTCCCTTCCACCGGGTAACACTCGCCACAAGTCAATAACTGGTGTAGTTCTTCTCAAGACCTGCCACTAGAGCTGTCCAAAGAACCATTCAAGTGTCTTAAGATCAGTTACTCCTGCGTTTAGGCAGAACCACCGTCATAATATACGGTCAGGGGTTTCCTTTCGTTGAGCATGATTACTCAAAATGCTGAAATGTTCCTGGCAGAAACAGAGTATCTTCTATTATCGAAAACCATCACAAACCATCACTTCCCACACGTGCACCTTCAGGGCAGTTGTATTTCTTGATGCAAACTTCACGCATGGTGAATCACATTGGGTACATGGTGTGGTGGAGTCTGGCGTGATAAGTAAAGAACTGAACCCTTCGCTGTGTCACACGAAGTGGTTTCCTGCCAACAACAATTATAGTTGACTGGTTCCTCAACAGGCAACTCCTGAAAAGGAAGAGCGACCGGTGAGAGTATACTGGCCCAAACATTAGTCCACATGCATCCTACCAATAACTACTCAACCCTCAGTCATGCTACTTAGTTATGCATATAACCAAAGCATTATCTCTATATGGAGAGTAGTAAAGCATGGGTTCCCAAATGTCAGCTGGCCTCACAGAACAGCCCGTCAAACAGAGCAAGAAATCAGAATGACGAGTCTGATCGTAGGTCTCACCTATCCCTAATCATCTACCAGTCGTCGCTAACGTCAGTAGTGATACAAGGCTGTTATTGTTCTAATTAACTCGAACTAAACAAATAGGTAAAGAGTCCCTGGACTCGTTCCTAACATCATCAATGTTCATTAAGAAACATAATCTTGATCAATATACCATCCCTCGGGATATAGGAATAGGACATGATCACATCCACTATGTACACAAGCCTGTTTGCTGGTGGGACCACCTGCCCACGCCACAGCAAACTCTTCTTATCAGACTCTGCCTTAGAGTCAAGAAGCCTTCTTGAGAATACATGTTCCCCACATGTTCCAAGGGTAATGTTCCAGTTCTGTCCTCCCAAGTGGTTTAGCCTTGGCCTGGACCGAACTTCATCGTTGGTTTGGCCTACCAACCCATACTTTCATAACTTGCTTTCACTTCCCCCAGATCCTATATTTCCCCAGTCTCATACAGCCTCCTTGCATCCTTCCATACTTCCAGCACCTTAGCATTCACTCGCACTAGCGCCAGTATGAAAGAAACAGATAGCTTAGACAAGATTTCAGAACGAATATTTATATCGCGACGGCACGCAGTGTTATCACGCGTCGAGCTATTCGGCGTTCGGAATTACCCCAGGAAGTATCACATGCCATGACCTAATATATATACACAATGTCACATCATATATATATATATATATATATATATATATATATATATATATATATATATATATATATATATATATATATATCTTATATATAAATAAGGAGCGTATGTCTGTATCTATGTATCTATGTATGTCCTTTGTGCGCTCGCGAACGGCCCATCCGATTGAGATGAAATTTTCTACACGCCTTCCTTTCAGTCCAGAGCTGTCAACTGTCATAGTTTTTTAGTGTGAAATCGCCTGCTTACTCAGTATTATTTCATTTTTCATTTTTCATTATAATTTCATATATTTCAGGGGACCTAACTCCGTAAAAGTTATTTCAAGGGGCATAACTTTTCTGTATAACTTATAGTCATATTGTGGCATCGTTTTCAAAGATTTATAAACTCTGTGTCCATAGTTATATACCGGCATATGAGTTATAATAAATAATGATACAAACTGTAAGGCATTTTCAAAGTTTTCATAAAAATAATGCACAATGCATAACATTGTAACTCATCTTTATTTGCTTAAGAAGTTACTGTAGTCATGCAGGTGATTAGCAAGCGTTTTCATTAAAATTAATGGATGGTGTGTGGAAGGACATTCTTTTAAGTTACTTTTTTTGTTGTATGAATTTAATGAGAACTTATATGACTACTTATGTGAATTAAATGAGATGCTCCCCACCAGGGACTGGGCGAAGCCGGACAGGGTCAGGCAGACAGATAGACAGACAGACAGACAGACAGACAGACAGACAGACAGACAGACAGACAGACAGACAGACAGATAGTCGGTAACGGGAACGGGAACTTATATGACTACTTATATGAATTAAATGAGACGCTCCACACCAGGAGCTGGGCAATGCCGGGCCGGGTCAGACAGACAGACAGACAGACAGACAGACAGACAGACAGACAGACAGTCGGTAACGGGAACGAGAACTTATATGACTACTTATATGAATTAAATGAGATGCTCCCCACCAGGGACTGGGCGAAGCCGGGCCGGGTCAGCTAGTATATATATATATATCACCAAAGCAAACTTACCTTACCACAGAAATCCGATGTTCCACACAATGAATTCACTATTAAGTTATTACACAATAGTTACATCATTCCTGGTGGCACAGAACTAAGTTCTTCCTTTACTTAGTAACTAAGCACAAATGTTGTCTGAATCTCCACCTACCAACTTACCTGGTTTTCTAACCGTTCTTCTGGCTTCAGCAACTGACTGACATAATCTAAGTTTCCATCCGGCACAAGTAACTATGTTTTATTCTAACACAACAACCTAATAGATGCAACGATTTACAACATATGGTAAATATAATTTACATCCATATAGCCCACATCGCATTCCTGCGTTCCCAACAGCTGATTCGCGAACACACAGTAAACAAACCCACGATTAGCCGTCAACTGCGTTATCGATCGGTTTGCTAATTAGTATGCAAGGACATCCGCATAGGTAATGAGGTTAGAACAATGGCGTGTGGAACACACGTACAAAGTTAAATGATTTAAACAAATATCTACCTGAATGGTGAAAAACCAGATTTCCAGTCAGCTTCAGAACTGTTCAAGGGCTTCTCAGCTTCCTTTCCATAACAGTCAGCCGAATCATGGTTGAGGTGAGACGCAACACAACAATGGCTCACATCAGGCCTGCGTCTGTTCTCTTCGAGCAAAAGTAAGTGAATGTCTGGTTTAGCCAATTTCCCGCTTCGTACCAACTCAATGAGCACTAGAAGCGAGTGCTTCTTGAGAAAAGACACTTTCTCGGGAAACCGTCATTCCCCGCCTAGAGTTTCTAGATCTCTCTGCACGAGAATTTAGAGCGATACCCAGCATCACGGGTCACGCGAATTCCGGTGTTTCGAGAAGATTCTAGATAGCAATTCCTCCATCGGCTTCCCTCAGTCTATTTTTAGCTGGGAAAGTCCCCCAATGACGCGCCAAAATAGTGCGGGATCCTGACGACCCAAGACAGATAAACGCGTTTCGTCACACACATGCAATGAAATATATGGGAGTATATCAACAAAAACGATGCAGTGCAGAAATTCGCCTTCTCTGGGAAACACCAGATAAGAGAGACAGAGAAAGATGCACATGGGCAACTGAAACAGCTGGATAACAAATAATAAAATACGCAAAGCTAACTTCATGAAAATATTAGATAACGGAGAGTATTAGGAAGTCATGATGGTCGATGTCTTCCACGGACAAGCCAATCTGCTGTACTCAAGGCAGAAGATGCACACACACACGCGCGCGCGCGCACGCGCGCACACACACACACAAGAGTTATGTATACCATCTAACGCATTTTAACGATTACATTAATCAGTTTCGTAAACTGTATATTTCCCGATATAACAATTACACTTTTGACGTCAGTTAGAAAAATAGGTGAAACCTTTCACCCAATAGTAGCGAGGTCAGCCAGGCCAAATGGATAAGAACCGTGTTCTTAAACATCCAGTGTGCTGATGCCGAGGTAAGGGGTTCAACCCCTACACCGGACAGTTGGACTAAAATTTTGACTTTGGGGACGCACATTACAAGTACCTCTGAAATGCGAGTGGGTTCGCCTGATGACGAGGGTCACTGTTAATAGGGAAAGTTAATGGTTCCAAATGTTGCTGTTATGTAGCCGGGGCGCAGAGCTGAGGTGAGCGCCCAACCTTGCATAAATACCCCATGGCTCTTGCATTCATCACCTCTCCAGCAAAAGTCCAACTCCTGGCCTTCACGTGGCGGAACTGTTTTAACTAACAGAAGAAGGGGCGGCGGCGAGTCACTGGGGCCGAAAAAAAAAAAAAACCAGAACGCTCTGGATGTGTATGCACTTACATGCATGCGCAGACACGTTGTGCGCGCCTACACATCTAAACCCGAGTAAGACCACATTCTGCTCTAGTAAAGGAAATGTGCTGAAGACGGAGGCAACCACGCCAGGAGGTGCACCACAGAAATCAGGATGCCGCACAATTACGCCATGAAATATGTCAACTACTGCTAAATGTTATGGTGCTCGCCCTGCTTTGGACCCCCAGGCAGGTGCAGTGCCGGGCCCATGCCTCTAAAGGGTTCAACCACAACTACTGGAGGTCACTCTCAGATGTCCTGTGGAGCCAGGGGACCTGAGAATAGAGCGTCTGGCTATATCAAACAAAAACTAAAAATAATTTTCTGGAATGTGGAGGGAGTCAGTAAAAAAAAACAAAAAAAAAACTAGACAACATCTTGGACCAAGAAAAAGTAAGCGTTTGTTGCTTGCAAGAAACTCCCCTCAACGAAAATGTAGCCTACAAAATCAGAGGCTACCAATGTTACCGATCTGACCGAAAAGACAGGCGAAAGGTTGGGATACTGACCCTTGTAAAAAAAATAACATCACTGCTTCCCAAAATGAAATTTACATGGAAGGGGCTGAGTATCAAACACTTAAACTCAAGACAGGCAATACAAACCCACATCTGATCAATTACTATCGTCCAAGTGACCGCCAACAGGCACTGGACACACTACCATTAAAAGAAAAACAGTGATTGTGTGTGGTTATTTCATCAGCCACTCGCAGAGCTGGGACTATGATCACATGGACCAGAGAGGAGAGAGACTAGAAGACTGGCAGGATGAGAATAGATTCATCTTGATTAACAAGCCGTCCGACCCAGATACTTTCTACTCGAGATCATGGCACACTACAACTACACCTGACCTGGCTTTTCATTCACCAGACCTGGAGTGGAACATTACACGAATTGTTGGGAAACAACTTGGGGGCAGTGACCATCGGCCAGTCTTTCTAACTGTAGAAAATGAGCTTGCAAGTGAAAGCAGCACCCTCTCGAGGTGGAACTACAAGAAAGCAGACTGGGCAATGTACAAGCACTGAATAAGCATACCGGTTAGAAACCTGAACACAGAGAAACACATAAATAAAGTAATTGAAGAGTTTAGGATATGCATATTACAGGCAGCACGAGAAACAGTACCAAGATTAGCCCGTAAATATTATAAACCCTACTGGAGTAGTGAACTGGAACAGTTGCATAATGATGTGGAGGTGTG
Organism: Cepaea nemoralis; assembly: GCA_014155875.1. Taxonomy (NCBI): domain Eukaryota; kingdom Metazoa; phylum Mollusca; class Gastropoda; order Stylommatophora; family Helicidae; genus Cepaea; species Cepaea nemoralis. Next base: position 165,377 of record JACEFZ010024313.1, on the reverse strand, counting down.
TAGAAGGCAAGCAGAGGCCAACTCCAGCCAAGAGCACCACAATAAATACCAACACGCAAAAGCCAAATTTCAAAGGGCCCAGCTGCAGGCTAGACGGAAAAGCTGGCAGGAGAAAACAGAATCACTGAACTTTGAAAGAGACACAAGGAATTTGTGGAAGCTAATTGATTGATTGATTGATTGATTTAGGAATCGACATCACAGCATTCGGGGCATTCCCATAAGTGCTCCGTCCCCATCCTCAGCAGCCAGCGAAGAGTTAAAACACTAATGGTACCAGTAGCAATCGGATTATAAGTCCGTCTCGCCTTTCCTCTGAGCGTTGAGCGTCGGCCAGATCCCCTCGTCACTCCTCGCTGTCTCATTCTTGCCAGACCATGGTAATCCATTTGCTCCTCCGAGGTGTGCACGTGCTCCCACAAGGCCGCAACCACGTCTGCCTTGTCATGTATCAGTACTTCATCAAGTTCTGCAGAGCCAGCCAATCTGTCCGCATGTTCATTTCCTAGCACACCGGCATGCCCCGGAGAAAAGATCCAGGTGATGCTTGTCACCCGTGACCTCCGAAGCAAAGCAAGCCACTCCGCACGAAGCCTGCCCGTCCTCACCCTCGTCAGCATGCTTTCTGAGTCAGTTACAATCACGATGTGTGTGTGTGTGCCGTATTCTCCATCCAGCGGAGAGCCACAGTGACTGCCTCCACCTCCATTCTTAAGCTGGATGTTGTGGTATCATATGCCAGGCTCTCCTGCCCCAAACATCGACCATTAGCTTTGGCTATGAACCCCCAACCACTTCTCTCACCTCTTGACACCGAACCATCTGTGTAGATAATCACATCACCCGAGTGAGCATTGTCCTGAATTAGTTGCTGGATTCCCACATCCGTGGCCCCTGCTGGCCACTCCCTGCACTCCCGGCTTAATGTGATTATAACTCTGCACAAGTCTGACTGCTCCGCTGGCACTCTGACCCACTCCTCTCCACGACTAATTTTCTCCAAGGAGCACACCTGTCTGATCGTATCCTCCGCCTGAGCCATCCATGATTTCCTTCTTATCAGTCGCTGACCCTTAACTGCGTCCAGCGCCTCATGCAGTGGGTGGTCTGTGTCTGCAGCTACTCTGAGGTATGCCTTCGCCTGCATCACCTTGAGCCTACCAGCAACAGTCGGCAGACCAAGGATGTAACGCATACACACTACTGGGGTGTCTCTAGTGCATCCCAGAATTACCCGCATAGCTTCGTTCTGTATGCGCTCTAACTTCACCAGCTGACTCTCTGAGACAGTGAGCAGACCTAATCCATAATCAATTACTGAGAGGATCAAGTGCTGGTATAGTGTGAAAAGCATTCTCTGCTCTGTGTCCATTGCAGCCATAGTTTTAAGTGCACTGAGTCCCTTTTGAGATCTTGTCACAACCGTCTCCACATGGTCCTTGAAGGATAGGTTCCTGTCAAATGTGATCCCCAGATACTTCAGTTTGGTCTCTCTGCTTACATTTCTACCATCTATCGCGAGGCTTGGGACATCAGCTCTTACAATCCTGTTATCCAGAGAGCACCACAAAACAGCTGCCTTTTCCGGGTGGATGACAGCCCTCATTTCTGTGCACCAGTCAATCACTTTATCTACTGTCGCCTGTCACTCCTGGACTGTTTGCTCCCTATCTCTCCCCTGCTTATATGTAAGAATATCATCTGCAAATGTTAGTATTCTTCCAACCCCTGGTGCTTCTAGGTTTGCAATCTTGCTCGTATACACATTAAAGAGCACCGGTGAGACTGCAGATCCCTGTGGCAGTCCCGGGGTTAATATATGTGGCTTGAGGTGTCCATGCACCCAGACGGAGAGCAACCCGACGAGAGTGCAGGACGGCTGCTATCCAGTTCACCAACCAGGGATTGACCCCCTTTCTCCATCAGTGCGGTCATCAAAATATCATATCGAACTCTATTGTACGCATCCTCGAGATCAAGCACCACCGCCATCGTTTCCTGTCTACTCTGGAACCCCTCATAAACATCAAAGGCAAAAGTGGCTGCATTTGACCAGGTATCTGTTCCTGGCCTGTAGCTCCCCAGGCCTCTTGGAGAAGATTCCCCCCTTCCAAAAAATCCTGCAGTTTAACAGCGACTATTTTCTCTAAAACCTTCCCAAATGTATTTTGAAGGGTGATGATCCTAAAGCCACTAAGCTTTGACTGATCCTTGAATGGTTTTGGGAGAGGGATGAGATAGCTGTGCACCCAATCCTGCGGTACTGCTGCTGTCCTAATGATCTGGTTAAAGCAGTCGGTCATCTCCTCCAGGTCTGCATCGCTCAAACCCTTCATGTGGCCATACCTGACCCCATCGGGCCCTGGTGCCGTGTCTTTTGCTTTTTTCAAAATGTGTTTAACATCTTACACCCGTATGATGTCTTCATACTGCATATTCTTCGTGGTGCCAGATAACTCCTCTCTAACTGCATCCCTGGTATCCGCATCATTATGATTAGTCTGCTCTAAAAATCTCTGGAGAAACGCTTCCCCTTTCTCTTTGTCTGTTGTTACGTGCACACTATCATCTCTATAAATTGTTCCCACTGTCATAGGTCGATCTTTTCTCTGCATTTGTCTGTGCAGTTTCCAGAATTTTCGCAGAGTTTTATCGCCTCCAGTCTCCTTCATGAAACATTCCCATTTTGCCTTTTTGGCCTCTGCAGCACAGCCCTTGAACACCTCCACCGTGTCTTTCTTGACATTTTCCGCTGTGTCCACTTCCTCTCGTGAGCTTCGAAGTGTCTGTCGCACTTTCTTTAGCTGCTTCACTGCAGCTCTCTTTGCTTTCCAAGCCTGGTCTACTTTTGGGGTCCACCATGAGGGCTGCAAAAAGGGAGTTTTAACAGTCCTGTTGCATGCCCCTTGTCTGAGGCGTCCAAGAAGGCAATCGGTCCACTCATACCGGAAGGTCTTGCGCGCTCGCCCAGCTTTAACTTTCCTGGGTTTAGAGATCAGGACTGAGCATGGCATGTGATCACTCCCATGGTCATTCAAAACAGTCCACTTTACATCAAGGACTGATGACTGGGAGACATGTGCCAAGTCAATAACTGTGTCTGCATCGCCAGGCCTCATTGCCATTCTTGTCGGCCTACCATCATTAATGCAGACCACATCGGAGTCCACCATGGCATCCGCAAGGGCAATTCCCTGTCGGTTTTCTCTACTACTGTCCCAATCTCTGTTCCTTGCATTGAAGTCTCCATATATGAGTAGCCTATCACCTGGTAATTCCTTCAGTTCCTTAAGCCAGTCCCAATGTTCCTTTCTGACAAAACAGTCCACTGTGGCATATACATTTATGATGTTCGAACTTAAGCCATCAATCTCCATTTGTATACCTTGGACCTCTCTTGCACTGTGATTCCACTGGCCCAAGTCAAGTACCACATGCTTCACTCCTTCCTTCACCAGCAGACCTTGTCCATGTCTCTTCTGCCCAGTTGGGTTTATATAACTGGCGTACCCAGGGCAATTGTGGAAGCTAATAAATCAACTTAACGATGAGGGCACAGGGAGAAACTAAAAAATTAAACTACATTAAGACGGAAGCATCTTAACAGGAAGAAAGCAGCTGACCATTTTGCGGACTCGTTCGCACAAGATAATAATATCGAAATTAGTCCAGAGAAACAAGTGATTCGAGAGAAATGGCAAAATACAGGACAGCATGAAATACCACACGAGGTTCTGGAGGCACCTATCACAATCAGCGAACTGGAGCTAGCCATATCAAAACTGAAAACGTGAAAGTCACCAGGAGCTGATGGTATCTCCAATAAAATGATCAGGAACCTAGGAATAGAGGCCAAAGCAAAGCTGTTGCAGATATTCAATAACAGCTCTATCTTAGGTAGTGTTACACAAGCCTGGAGAGAAGCAATCATGATACCCCTCCTAAAATCAGGGAAAGATGTTTCCATTGCCTCCAGCTACAGATCAATTAGCCTCACCAACTGTCTCTCCAAAACAATGGAGCGCATCATCAATCACAGACTGCAGTGGTACATTGAAAATGATAACACCATTGTGCCACAGCAGGCTGGCTACTCTACGGAAGATCAGATAACCTACCTCTCTCAAGAAGTTGAGGGTGCATTCCAAGAGAAGAAACTGGTGCTTGCGGCATGGATAAATCTGAAGAAAGCCTTTGACAAAGTCTGGAAAAAAGGTCTGATGAAGAAACTGAGAAACTGTAAAGTCAATGGAAGAATGTACAAATGGGTGAAAGCATACTTGCACAACAAAAGAGCCCGAGTACAGATAGATGGCCTCAAGAACACTGACAAGTGCAGCCGAACTCTATTTACCCTCTCTCCAAAAAAAAAAAGGCTGTGATCATCCAGATAAATGAAATACCCCTAAGAGAAGATAAAGAACCAACATACCTTGGAGTAACATTTGATGACAGGCTGACATAGAGGAAGCACATCAACAAAACAGAAGCAAAAACCAGAAGGAAAATTACCATCTTGAGGAAACGAAGTGGAACCACATTGGGAGCCAGTGGGAAAATACTTAGCAAAGTTTATCAATAGAGCATACGACCACACCTGGAATACGGATCAACTATGTGGTGTTCAGCATAAACATCAACACTACAAGAGCTGGACAAAGTGCAAAATCAAGCACTTAGAGTCACCACAGGAGAGATGAGATCAACCCGAATAGTGAAGATATGGAAGATGGGGAGGGCACAAGGACTGAGATGCTTGACCTAAGAAACTGGTTGAAACTGGTTTACACTCAGACACTAGTATATAAACCCGAGGCTGGTAACAGTCACTCATTCTGAAGATGACTCATAATGCCAAGCATGTTAGACCGGTGGGGGACAGTGATAAAGCCGTATTTGTCTCAGCTTATAGAGGATCGACGCTGTTACACATCCGCCAATTCTATGGTGAATCCGAGAACAAATTTTCTACCAAGATGGGGATGACTCTTAGTCATCAAGAATATGAACAGATGATAGTTAAGCATCGTCAGATCCTAGCTGACTTTGGTCGACTCAGCCAAACCAAGCAGCCCAACCAAGTCAGTAAACAAGTCAAACACTAACCGAAGAAAGTGTGTAAGTAACCAGAACACTCAAATCAGTGCTAAAGTCAAACAAGCACTAAACAAAACCACCAAGTCAGTAACTAAAACACTCAACCCACTCAGATGTATGATGAACCCCAGATGTGTGATGAGCCTAATAACCTGATGTTTGTTGTGCCCGAATGCCTGATGTTTGATAGTATACCAAACTATACTCAAATGTCAGCCCAACAAGTAGGAGATCACTACACCAAAAGTGACAACTCAGACTACCAAGAGCCACCTACTCAGACACTGGTGTGAAGAAAACCAGAAACAACATACATTGCGTATAACGTTTTATGAGAAAATAAAAAAAAACATTAAAAAAATATTCGTTTTCTTGGTTGTTTAAATATATTGTGTCCCTGTTCATCTTTGACTTTGTTCTTTTTGTTGCATTTTGTATGTCTGTACTTTTGACTTTCTTCTTGTCTCTCTGTTCCAGCGTGTTTGCAGATTTTTGTGTCCTTGTACTTGTGTGATATTGTACTTGTGTATTTGTTCTTGTCTCAGTGTTCCAATGTTCCTGTGTGTGATTCAATTGTTTCACAGCTTTGCCCCACAGATAACATTGTTTCAACTGTCGACATGAAAAACAACCCCGCGCCACACTCAACAAGAAAGACAAGAAGGACGAAAGTAAGAAAGACAAGAAAGATGGAAAAAAAAACATGAAAACAGAGAAAAACAAGTCATTCATGCCACTGAAAAACCAGCAAACAAAGAAATTAGGTTTTTATAGATTTTATTATCACCAAAACATTGTATGCAATGTTCAATAGTGTGCACAATATATTAAACAAAGCACATTCATTTACAAAGTACATTAAAGCTTTTCAACCTTTCGCATATAACATTCAATGATATGAAAGACCAGTGAAAATGTGACAGTCACCTACTTACAAATCAGTGACATAAAAGGTTAGTGACAAACCATATTCACATATATTGTGTCTTTTAATTTCATCCATAATAAATGATGTACATGACCGTCAAGGAGGTCACATTCATATACTTATGTTCAACACACATGACCACCAATTTTAGAAGTTTAATAGACCACACAACAATCTTCATTGTCCAATGAGCTTACCGGTATGGCACATGATGGATGGATGGATACGTTGTATGCCTTTGATCTAAGTCCAAGTTTACTGGATGGAAAGCAGTTTGATGCTGAATACTGAGCCTTTAACACTGGAATTTAAGTTCAACACACCCACCCCAGTGCCATTAAAAGTCATTGTCTACGCCAAATATGACGGGATAATTGAAATCTACAAGACCAGACAGGTGCTAAAATATTACACCTCAAATGAACACACAGCAGATTACCAGAATCCTGCTAGCTGATACATTATCGCAGACCCCAGAAGGGAACATGAGCTATACGCTCTATAAAAATCTTCCTGAAGTTGAGGTCTAACTGCTTGTGCTAGGGTCAGGGTGCTAAGGGCTAAGTATAAATTATCTGTATCCATCTCACATAGCTGGAAATCCTGCCTACCTGTAAACTAATCTACAAAATCATAGTAAAATTCTAACATGCGCAACTTTGCGTACTGGTGCACAAAGAAGATTATTTGTTGGGGTAGATCCAAAACTGTGGTCTTCTTCAGAGACTCCACCTCGAACACATAATCTGACTGCATGGTCATCTGTTTGAACTGAGGCTGATTCACTAACATCGACATTCCAGCCCATGACAATATGAAACGTTGGTATTCTTGGGCTTATTAGTTAAAGTTTTGCCTTAGGCTGCGTTTCCCAACAGTTTCATAGTCTCTACCTTATGGCATGGGAATTTTGGAGTCTGTGTGGCGAAGTGGTCAAGACGTTTGACTCGTGCTCCGAAGGTTCTGCGTTCGATTCCGGGCGGCGTCCTTCGGTTTACAAGTTAAATTTTTCGGAGATTCCTGTGGGTCGTCGCTAAAAGCTACGGAGTTCGTGATTTTTGCGACCCTTTCCGTGCTGCAGAAAGAGACCGAGTGATATGGGATAAAACCCGGTGCAAAAAAGTCAACCCTGTCCACTTTTAAGCGACTTATTTAAGGCATGGGAAACATTGCTATCACTGGCACGTCTGACATCAGACACATCATTACCAAACTTTTCAAAACAACTATTGGATTTATAATCAATAACTTGGTATATTTTTGTGACCTCTAGACCACGTTTCAGATACCATTTTAACAATTGTGTGGCCAAAATGATCTTTCCCACACTATAACTCCCTATCAGAGTCTGACGCGAGCCAGTCAACAGTTAATGTGTTTCAGCGTACTGCCACATAAGATCACCAATGTCTAAACACCTCAGTATTGATAAAGATGGGAGTCATTTCAGTGAAATGATCTTTGAGGGACTCTGGTATCTTGATGTCACATTCCACCAGACCAACGAATTCTCAGCTACTGCCGCCTCAAGAATCTTTTGTTTGTCTATGATCTGTTTAACATGCCATGGTGTGACGTATGGGTAAGTTGTCTTCACGAAACCTTTAATGCCTCCATCAGTCTTTTGTAAAGTTCTTCCAGTCACATTCCCACATCTCCACTACACATATCTCCACTACACGTACCTTAACCTTGTCCTCCAGATACTCGCAAATCTCACGCGTAATGGCATAAGCTCTGTCAAGGGTTTGTTGCTCACTGGGTTAACATCAATACCATGTGTAAGCACACGGCTTTGATGCCAATAAAATAATCACCCATTGAACCGGTAGATGATAAAGTCTCTTTATCCCATCCATCTACTCTGATGTGCCGGTCTCCTAGAGACATCTCCCACAAATTAAACTGTTTTAAACACTATGTTCTGGCTATGTTGTATCCATGCCAACCACTCTTTGCACTAGACGATGTATTTTATGGGGATTGAACCCATATTTTTCATTTCTGATCACAGGAAAATCTGTGGGCATCTTTTGCATTAGAGCCCACAGATATAGAGCGTTGGCATCATTCCCTTTTACAATCTTACCTACCTCACTCCGTTGATTCTTTATCTTACCTACCTCATGCTATCTATGGAATATGATCAAGGGGCCCCCTTTAATGTTATTTCTAATGGTGGTGTACAGACCACTCTCCTTGTTAGAGCATGGAACAAAAGAGACATTTTATGGGAATGTTTTTAAACAGATATTTAAATGTAACCCCAATAATGGAGATGGCATCTTTGAATATATCTTCCCCTAACTCCTTGTAGAACTTAGCCTGAGCCGCTAATGCCAGAATAAATGGGTCTATATCTTTGTTGTTGTATCAGCTTACGAAGTCTGCCAGTACTGACATGTGGTTCTTTCTCCATACTCGCTGGCAATATTGGAATTTTTCAACTGTGAATGAAATTCCTCGTGTGGAGGTAAACGATTCTCGTGCAATTTATCTAATTATGTGATATACTCTTTAAAAAAAAAGAACCACTTGGCTTCCTCAACATCGTAGGCCACTAAATATTTGGAGTAGATAAATAACAGTGCTAGATAGTTAAATAAATCTACGAACTTAAGTTTCTCTGTCGCAATGGCCTCACAAATATTGTTTCTTTTTTACTATGTATTTTAATGAGTCATCAGTGGCAGAAAGGAAGGACTCTATCAAATATGGTTTAAACAGATTGAAATCATACTTCCCTGATTTAAACCCTATCATTGGCATTCTATTTAGCTATTCATCTAGCCAAGCAACTAATTTGTGCTCACCTATATTATCTAGCCTTGTGTATGTTAATCTAAAACAGCCAACAAATTTCTATAACGCTGGATCAGCAATTTGAGTAAAATGATCAATAATCTTTCTCACCAAGCCCTGAGAATTAACCCTTGTGATGAGGCATATGGGGGACTTGAACCAAGGGATGTTAGACGCTATTGACCAGCTAAGGGGAACATGGTTATCTAAAAATTTGGTGGACTAGGTTTCCCCCGGTAATTTGGTAGTCTCAAAATAACATGTAGTCATAATTGCCCCTATAGGGATAAACAAAATCTGTGTCTACTGGCACCTCCAATGGTCTAATGGTCTCCTATGCAGTATCTGTCACAGCATAGACCCCCCCCCCCCTTTGTAAATGTCTACAATCTTACCCCCACTACATGTTTTAGTATGTCTATCCATCTACCATAAAACCCCACAACTTCCCACACTTATACACACGAATAAAATGCCTGCTCTAGCAAAGTCAGTAATACATATGAAGAGATCCATATACAGTAATACTCGTAAGTGTTTAGTGTATTCCCCATTACCACGAAGTTTTGGGACCAGGGTCTCAGTTTTGTGGAACTAAAATGTCTACATTAACCAGAAAACATTTTCTATATTGGGCACATCGATTAACCTAACTCCAGGAAAGTTATCTAATGATTATATTTTCGTATGTATGCCACTTGTTAGCTAACTGTTTGGTAGGTTTCCAAAGATCAGTCATGGGTGAACCTTTGAATACTGCCAGACATCAAATGAGACAAAACATGTCGGTGTTCAGCTTGTTGTTTGAGTCGCGTTGTAATATACTGATACCGTAATAGTGTCTAATGCAGTCAGTTAAGTCCTCTAACTGGCCCTTCATTCTCCGGTCAATTTCTATAAGTTTCACCCCATCACTGATTTAAAAACAAATTGGGTAACAGAATACTGAACCTATCGAAATTGGGGCGACCATCTTTAAACTGATCTTATGACGTCACTGCATTCAACTGCACCGCGATGTTACGTGCTTAACGATCTTGACATACTTAACAATAATATTGACAGGTTACAAGACAATGGCATGGATACTGTAATTCCTTTCACACTTTTAAGGTTTTTAGGTAAAGTCCCCTCGTATATCTTACATATCTGCATATATGTTCTTGGATATTCAATCTTGCTGATAAATGTACATATCGTTGCTCTAGATAGCTAGCAGCATCATTTCCATCACTCTTTGCAGTACCATAATTTCAAACTCAGAGGATTTACATCACAAGGATGGAAAACATTATAATGACAACATATACATATCTGCTCTTCAAATAACTATTCCTTGCTGACTCTATGGCGAAGGGGCTACGGAGGAAATACGTAATCCCGTATACAGCATTTGAAACACAGTTGCAAGAGATTTGGCAGTAAACCGTCTTGTGTTAATTTTCATAAAATGGTATGTGTGCTGGTCGTTCAGAAAGCAATGACAAACTACTGAACTTAAACTTGCCAAGAAATCAAAAACAGCCAAAAACATACTGGGGTTTACTGTGACGTCTTGAAAAGGATATGCAGCTAACTTTTATTGCTAGCTAGTTTGTAAGATCTTGAATGTACATTAAAACATGAGAGTGCTTAATGACCTATGGTGGTGTTCCATTCATAAAACATTAAATGACGGATTTCTACCATTACAATCTCTTTGTACATATGCTTACTTCACAATGACAAACATTCAAAAGTTTTCATATTGTGTGCTTCAAACACAAGAATGTGTGCGGCTATCTGAAAGATCTTAAATGTGAAGGAACATATGCCAGGGAAAACATGGGATGGTGTATTTTTAAGAACATGTGAGAGGGTGTCTGAAATGGCAATAAATATCAGCATCATCCTCATAAAGTGCCATGCCGATTAGCTGGGGCGGTCAAGTTTCGCCATCTCACATGATAACCAGAATTATGGAACAACTCTGTGTTCTTGTTTTGTCCATGCCATCCAGATATTTACTTATCTGCCTCCTCCTTTGTTCTTTGCCCCTCAATCTTGCCAGCTGTCACCAAGTTCTCTAGTTTATTTCTTCTCATAACTTGCCCAAAAAATGTGAATATCTACGCTTAATTTCTCTCATCAGTTTACGGTTTTCATTTACTTGCTACTTGGTTGTTATAGCTGTCCATGTCATTCTTTGCATTTTCCTCGGAAACCACAATAACTATGTGAGAAAGAAAACACATTGTGTAGTTTTGATAACAACATAGGCAAGTATGTCACTGCTATCACTCTCAGAAAATACATGGTGTTATTTGCATGACATAGTAATCAATCTTGACACTGTTATCAATCTAAGAAAACCTTATAGTGTTGTTTGCACATCAATATGAGCAAGTCTGACACTGTTATCAATTATCTGTATATCACCTGTCATCTACTACCTATAGTCAACCAATCAATCAGGTGCCGTCTCCACAATGAAGGATGGCTGCAATCGATCTCCAACACTTTCTGTCTCTTGCCTTGACTGTACATTCTGTCAGGCTGATGCTCGTCCATCTCTTGATGTTATCTTCCCACTTGTATCGTTGTCTACCTCTTGCTTGCTTGCCCTCAACCTTGCCCTCCAGTATGGTTTTTATAAGAATATCATGTCTTTTAACATGGCCGAAATATTTCACTTGCCTCCTCTTTATTTCTTTTATCAAATCTGTCTTCATTCCCAGTTTTTCTAGAACCTCTGCATTTGATTGCTTTTGTTTCCATGAAATACGACATATTCGTCTGGATATCCACATCTCCAGGGCTTCTAAGTGACTTTCTATTTGCTTGTTAAATGTCCAGGCTTCCGGGGCATTTAGTAGCGTTGAACATACGTAGCATTTGACAATTCTCATGTTTAATGCGTTATTAATCTCTCTAGATGTTAATACTGATTTCATGCTGTTGAAAGCATTTTTAGCCATTCCTATTCGCTTTTTGATTCCCATTTCACTTCTGCCATCGTCTCTTATTATATGTCCAAGATAGGAGAAACTTATTACTTGTTCAAGTATCTGCCCGTTTACTGTGGTGTTCATTGATGACCTTTCCTTTTCACTTCTAATTATCATAATTGTTTTTTGTTTTTTGGGTGTTAATATCTAAGCCACATTCTGCGCTGTGCCTGTTAACTTGTTCCACTAGGTCTTCTAACTCCTGCTCACTTTCTGCTAGTAACACGGTATCACAGCATACATAAGATTGTTTATGATTCTTCCATTAATGTTAAGTCCAGGCCTTTCAACTTGTTTAAAACTTCTTTCTGTGTATAGGTTGAAGAGGCTTGGGGCAGCACACATCCCTGCCGTACCCCTCTTTTTATCTCTATATGCGACGAATAGTTATTTCCGCATCCAAAAGACGCCACTTGTTCCCAGTACAAGTTACTAATAAGTCTGATGTCCTTTCCGTCTACTGCTATATCTTGAAGGCACGTAGTTAGTCGTTCATGCTGTACTCTATCAAAAGCTTTCTTGTAGTCTATAAACCAAACATATATACTGTTTTGAACTTCTATATATTTTTTCAATTAATATCCTCAAGCAGATAATTACTTCTCTGGTGCCGCTATTTTTGCAGAACCCAAATTGTTCTTCAACTACTTCCTCATCTATTTTATGTTGAATTCTTTCTTGTATGACCTTGAGTAGTATCTTAGTTATGTGGCTCACTAAGCTATTAGTTCTGTAATACTAACAATCAACAGCTCTTGGCTTCTTTGGTAGTGTGATGAAAATGAATGTTTTCAAATCCCTTGGGATGTTCCCAGTATCTATATATATAAAAGGCAGTGTATGTATGTATGTATGTATGTATGTATGTATGTATGTATGTATGTATGTATGTATGTATGTATGTATGTATGTATGTATGTATGTATGTATGTATGTATGTATGTGGGTCCGTTCTTTATGCGTTCGCTAACGGTCCATCCGATTGAGATGAAATTTTCTACACGCCTTCTTTTCATTCCCATGCAACCGATTGTCATAGCTTTTAGTGTAAAATCGGCTACTTACTTACTAAAATTTAATATTTCATTTTTCATTATCATTTCTATATAGCAAGGGGACTTAACATAAGAAAAGTTATTTCAAGGGGCATAACTTTTAATAACATTGCTATATACTTTTTAGTCATATTGTTGCATTGTTGCATTGTTTTCAAAGATTTATAAATTCTTTGTCTATAGTTATTTACAGGCATATGAGTTATAATAAATAATGATATAATCTTTAAGGCATATTCATAGTTTTCATAAAAATCATGCATCTATTTAAATAGTGAAAATTTTCTAACTCATCTTTTTATTTTGCTTCAACAGCACATTAATTTTTTTTAAACATTCTCATATGTATGGCGCGTTACACCCACGTTGGGTATTTCTGATGACCGTTGTCAAAGAATTGCTTCAAAAGAGATGTTGAATGAAAGAATGTATGAGAGGAAATAGAGAAGAAGGGCAGAATGTAGGACGGGCCTGCGAAAGATTTTCGTTCGTTAAAAAAAAGTAATTTTTTGTGATAGAAAGTTAGTTGCATATCGTTTGCAGTCAACCCACGGCACACCATTTATTGGCTGTTCGTGATATCTTGGTAAGTTTACTTTAGATAGATCTCTTCCAATCATATTTTCTACTATCAATCTATCTATTCTTCTATTCTATCTATATTTTTAACGGGAACGTGTAGAACATAGATAGATAGATAGATAGATAGATAGATAGATAGATAGATACATACATACATACATACATACATACATACATACATACCTACCTACCTACCTACCCACCTACCTACCTACCTACCATACCTACATACATACATACATACATATATTCATACATACATACATACATACATACATACATACATACATACATACATACATACATACATACATACATACATACATACATACATACATACATACATACATACATACATACATACATACATAGCATACATACATGCATGCATGCATGCATGCATGCATGCATGCATGCATGCATACATACATACATACATACATACATACACACACACACACACACACACACACACACACATACATACATACATACATACATACATACATACATACATACATACATACATACATACATACATACATACATACATACATACATAGACAGACAGATCCCCGCCAGGGACTGGGCGAATCCGGGCCGGGTCAGACAGACAGACAGACAGACAAATAGACAGACAGACAGACATATAGATAGTCGGGAACGGGAGCTTATATGACTACTTATATGAATTAAATGAGATGCCCCCCATCAGGGTCTGGGCGAAGCTGGGCCGGGTCAGACAGACAGACAGACAGACAGACAGACAAATAGACAGACAGACAGACATATAGATAGTCGGGAACGGGAGCTTATATGACTACTTATATGAATTAAATGAGATGCTCCCCACCAGGGACTGGGTGAAGCCGGGCCGGGTCAGACAGACAGATAGACAGACAGACAGATAGTCGGGAAAGGGAACGGGATCTTATATGACTACTTATATGAATTAAATGAGATGCTGCCCACCAGGAGCTGGGCGAAGCCGGGCCGGGTCAGACAGACAGACATATCCCCGCCAGGGCTGGGAGAAGCCGGGTCGGGCAGCTAGTTATATATATATATATATATATATATATATATATATATATATATATATATATATATATATATATATATATATATATATATATATATATATATATCATTACATAATTCTGTGATAGTTTCAATGCCAAAGCTGGATAAGGATTTTATCATCTGTGTTGTTATATTTTCAGGACCTGCAGCCTTTCCTTCTTTCATCTTTTTAATAGCCTTTTCAATTTCAGCCTTTAATATTTTTGGTCCATCTTGAGTATTGTTTTATTATGTCAGTGTTATTAATGATAATTTCTCCATAATTTACTCTGATACAACAGTTTCCTGTTATATTATTTTTCTTCTTTGTAAATCTTTTTATATGTTCATGTAATTCTTTCAAATTGTGTTTTATTTCCAGATCCTCTATTTCTTTGTACTGTTTCTGCAACCACTCTGCTTTGGCAACTCTGCACACGTGACGTATTTCTCTATCTAGTAATGTATACTCTGGAGTGTTCTTTGCTTTCTTTCTTTGAGTTATCACACATCAAGGTGACATAGTCACCTGGCATATGAGACTACGACCTCCAGCATGAGAATGAAGGTGGAGGCAGTAACAGCGGCATTTCGGTGGCTAGAGGAGACTACTAGTTAGTTAGTTAGTTAGTCGACAGACCATCCTCATTGCACATCAAACCATTCAGTCTATAAGTGCTCGGATCCCCTCCTCAGCAAATCCCGCAGCGTATAGCGGCTAATGACACCACTTCTGTGTTGGTTTATCAATCTTCTTTGGCTACCTGCGTAGTGTTCTTGTTTGGCCACCTCTCTTTTAATTTGCTGTTCTCGCAGTTTGGCCATGGTTGTAGATTCACAGTCATCACTTGGTTCACGCAAAAGTCTTATTGCTCGTAGAGCATTCAGAATGTCAGCCAGGTCCATGGCGCGTCCGCCCTTCACCGTAGCCTCACCTGCGAGCTTGTCAGCCCGCTCATTTCCTTGTACTTCCGCATGTCCTGGCACGAAGATGAAACTAATCTTTGTCAGGCGAGACCGCTCCAGAGGCAGCAACCATTCTCTTCAGATCGACCCCTCCTCTATCTTCTTGATCATGTTCATTGAGGAGACTACTGCAAAACACGTTATGTTCATTACGGATTCAAAGAATATGCTTAGCAAGGTGGAGAAAGGAATGTTTCGTGTGGAATGGCTATCGTCGCTTCAGAGGTCACAGATTGTGAGAATTGTATGGGTATTTTGCCCTGGCCATGCGGGTGTACGGGGGAATGAACAGGCTGATAGGCTAGCAGGGAATGCACCTCTTGGTGGTAGTTTGCCTATGGACAAGGGGGAGGTGGCCGTGCGCTTGTGGGACCAAGTGGAGAAGGCCGAGAAACAGACTGAGAACCCATACGTGGAAAGAATGAGATTGCGGGGGATCGGCAGGGGTTCCATCTCAAAACTGAGAGGGAAGACCAGAAGAACTTTTAATCAGATAGCGGTGGGAACGATTAGTAGTATGACTCTTCGCTGGCTGTTGAACGAGGGGACTGAGCACGTATGGGAATGTCCTGAGTGCAGTAACTCAACTCAACTCTTTGAGTTATTTTACTCAAGATTTCATAGTTTATCCATAATTGTTGTTTCTTATTTATCTTCACTGGCAAGGTGGTATTTGCAATATGTATACTGGTTTTTACACTTTCCCATTTTGTATTAATTTTATCCTCATTTTCACATCTATATTGTTCCATACTTTCAATGATTAGCCCATCATATCTATTTTTTACTTAAACTAGGTATAGTTGACTTATTTCTGGTTGTTTCAATGCTGATATATCTACTTTAGGTGTCTTCAATGTCCTAATTCCTTGGTTTTTAAGTTTTATTTGTAATTTTAAGACTACAGGATTATGGTCAGAGTTTATATCAGCACCTGGATATGTTTTGGCATTTTTAACATTATTTTTAAATCTATTTCTAATAATAATGTAGTCAATTTGGTTTCTTGTTCTATTTCCAGGGCTTTTCCACGTATACAGTTTCCTAGGGTTATGTTGGAAAAATGTGTTGCAAACGATAAGATTGTTTTCTTCACAGAACTGTATTAGCCGGTTTCCTCTGTCGTTTCTGTTTCCCATACCATATTGCCCTACTATCTGCTTATATTAAATTTTTTCCAACTTTTGCGTTCATGTCTCCCATGACAATTAGGATCTCTGATGATTTTACAATTTCAGTATTTGTTGTAGATCTTCATAATATTCTTCTAGCTGTTCATTACTATAATCAGTTGTTGGAGCATATGTCTAAAAAATTACTATGTTGAACGGTCCTTGCCTTAATCTTTGAGAAGTATCATCCTATCTTTATGAGTCCAGAATCCACTAATACTTTCTCTCTAAATTTCGTATTACTAAACTTCCTACTCCTCTCTCGTGATGATCTCCTCCTGAGTTAATGAATATGTAATCTTCTCTCCTTATATAACTTGTATCTGTCCATCTTGTTTCAGATACGCCTAAGATATCTAAATTCATGTTTTTTGCTTCGGCAATAAGGTTATCAAACTTCCCTGCTTGATATAGGGTGCGTACGTTCCACGTACCAATTCTTAGACTTCTCCTTCTACTTTTCAGGTAGGTATTGTCAGAATGCACCCTTTCAAAAGAATTTGGGATGCATTCGTCATTATGCACTTCCTTATTCACTATAGGAGTTGTCTCTTCCCTGTGAATATTTACAACAGGCTCATCTCCAGGGGGCCAAGAATTACCCGTATCGCTTTTTTCTTGTTGTTGAATTACCATTGCTGTCTTTGGGATAATTACATGGTGAGGTCCCAATCTCTTCCACGATGGCCAGCCATGTTCACTATCGTGTCCTGAATACGCCTCATGTGTGCCACACACTCTGCTGTTTCACTTTCGAAGCCATTAATCTATTTAGATTCATCCTTCTTCTCCACTGTCCCAGTCCTTGTGTTACTAGGGATGGACATTCCCTTAGTAGGATATTACCCCTACTTCACTCATGTAGTTTAGCCAGTCAGCCAAGACTGTTGCTCGCGGTGTGGCCACGCCGTACGCAAGCTGTATTCATGGAGAAATACTTGAGCTAGGTAAAGAGATGGGAACCAAATAGGATCCTGGTATGTCCCTTAGGATATGGCTGCCACTCACCGTGAGGTACTATCCCTCTCTCTTTACCCTACACTATGCCTATAGTACCTTGCGGCATAGGACTGGTGAGTCCTGAGCCTGAGGAATTAAGGCTTCCTAGCTAGTGCAGCAGCCACTAACTGCGAAGGATAAGGTTTTCTTTTTCTCTCGACAGAAAAAAAAAATCCACACATTACCGAGGATTCGAGCCGGGTCTCCCAAAGGACAACTCGGCATTTTAGCCACTAGCTCAGTCACTCCTCGACACTGTTATCACTCTCACATATGTTGCACCTTATATAATAATAGTTACAGTTTCACTGTGTCCTTTCAATACATAGTTTTCACTATGGTGAGGACTTCAGTGTGGAAAACAACCATCCTCTCCTTAGTTCATAAATAAAGTTGCTTATATGTAGAATAAGCAACGAAAACTTGAGGTTGTTACATCTGCATACTGTTTGGTGATAAGAATAATTATTAAAAGGTTCTAGTATACACGTACGATACATTTCCAAATTTTTCTCATATGAGATTCTAACATAAAGATATCAAACATCCCAACACAATATTATGTACTTAAATAACATAATTATTTAAAGACTATTATGGGAATTTGATTATTGTAGGATTATATTCACCCCTGACCAACTCCCAGGATTGCATATTATTAACATCAGTACCTGGCCGAGTGGCTATAACGCCGGATTCTCCTTCAGGAGACCCAGATTCGATCCCTCGGTAAAGTGTGGGATTTTTTTTCTGTCGGGGGCAAAAAGAAAATCCTAACCTGCACAGTTCGCGGCGACTACACTAGCCAGGCGGCCTTAATTCCTCATGCTCACAGACCCCCTTGCATACACCGCAAGCTACTATATTGGCAGTAAATGACAGACTGTGACAATCTTAGTAGATTGTGGAAAGGCTCAGTACATACATAAGACATAGGTTAGGAAAAGTAGAATACTGCGGCAAGTCAAGATCACCCATGCCATTTGACAGGACACATGGTATTCCAAGATTCCCTTAAACCTAATATAAAGTTATAAATAATTAAATGTTTTGCATATCCTTTACAGGTCATCGCTGTCAACATCAGCATCTTTCAGCTGATTGTTGATTTCTTGGCAAGATTACGCTCAGTAGTTTGCCATTGCTTTCTGAGCGACCGGCTCCATACTCTCATAAAGTCACTGGCGCGACTCGAACCGCTTCCAATTCTCGTGCGCTCACGTCAACCACGAGAGTATTCGGGGTTACGGAGAAAGCTGCTAACCCCTTGGCCACGTTGACCGGCAATATAAAGTTATATCATTAACAATAATTAAATCCAGGGATTAGATCTGTGGAAAGAGATGAACCCATAAGATTTTTTGGCCGGGCACATAATGATGATGGTGATCAGCCAAATTTAATACCTTTCACGTCAATATTTCCCATTCTCTATGAGTACTGCTACATCCCAGCATTAAAATAGCGTAGCAGTTCTGGCGTTATATGTTTTACTAACTTATGGGGTAGTAACTATAGTATTTATTTATAGCAAAATGAAATTCTTTCCCCACATGTGCATATATAATTATATTAAGCAACAAAATTATCATTACATCAACATTAAACATATATAAAATTCATACATAAACATACATAAATATAGGATATCGTGAAGGTTAGTTAATAGATAAGTTCAGAAGAAAAGAAATAAGCTGTTAAGGAACATTTCGAATTCACGATAGTGTTAAAGTTTTTAACACACTGTCACCGCCTCACTTTCATATATAGTAGAGGGCTGCAACTCCAGCCCAAGGGATACCATTGAGTCGCGCAGGACCCGAGTAATCTAGAACCTTCTCGAAAGAGCTGGTCACCAAGTCCATGATTCCGTGGACACTGATGTGGCCCGCCTAATGCGGGGTCCACGAGGAACTCGGACAGAGTTACCGCCCGTGTCGAGTTAGGACACGCGGAGACCGGCAGAGGACAAACGGACTGGAGAGAGACAACAAGGCCTGCCTGAGAGGGACTCATAGATATTCATAGATATACTTAGGCTAGATAGTGTGCTAGATTGTTGTATGACAACTATATGTTTGATGTTTAACTATCTGTGATATGTAATATAAGAGAGCGCGGGTCTGTTTACCCACTGCGCCAACTGTACACTTTATACAATAAATGTTCTATATCCGAGCGAACAGTGTATTGTTGCCTGTATGAACCCGAACCATTATTTAGATAAGAGTAAGATGATGACACACACACTGCACTGAAACAACCCAACAATAATCTGGAGACACGAAGATTATTAACGATAAAGTATAGTTAGTTAAGTTATAGTTAGTAGTTAGTGGTTGTTGTAGGAAATATAACTTAAGTGATCATTTCTTACGCCTAGTAATTATTATTTTCTCACTTCTAATTTGGAATATGGAAACTGTAACTAGACATTCATCACTGCATATAAAAGAAACCCGTTCACGGAACTCTTCTGTGTAACACTTCTTGGAGCTCCGTGGCGAAGTAGTCAAGCCGTTTGACTCGGGCTCCGAAGGTTGTGTGTTCGATTCCGGGCCGCGTCCTTCGGTTCACAGGTGAAATATTTCGGAGACTTCTGTGGGTCGTCGCTAGAGCTACGGAGTTCGTGCTTTGTGCGACGCTTTCTGCGCTGTGGAAAGGGACCGAGCCATATGGGATAAAACCCGGTGCAATGAAGTCGACCCTGTCGACTTTTAGGCGACTTTGTGTAACTCTTCTGTGTAACTCTTCTGTGCATCTTTAAGATCGTATTATTAGAGATTCTCTAAATCAACTATCTAGACCAGTGGTTCTCAACCGATGGGGAATTTCCCCCCCCCCCCTCCGCAGGGGGAATTTTTGGGTTTCCAGGGGGGGGGGGGGGTGAAGATTATTTCAAGATCACGTTAATACAAAAACCGATTACTTGATCTTGTTTTTCCCTTCATACTTTACGGTTCTGTACGTCTCACCCTTCTATAATTCATTTTTATAAAGTAAGTAGACCCACAAATCACGTTTTATGCGGACGTCTAGACTTGTTTTAGCATGTGCTTCCATTATTACGTATACTGTGTAGGGGAGGGAATATTTAGGTATGAAATACGAAAAGGGGGGAGGGGGGAGATGACGTTTTGAAAAAAATGGTGAAGGGAGGCACGGGCCAAATTTTTAGGTAGGAAATATGAAAGGGGGAGGGGGGATGACGTTCTGAAAATATGGTGAAGGGGGCACGGATCAAAAAAGGTTGAGAACCACTGATCTAGACCTACCTTGTGTTAACGTCTAAAAAAAACAACAACAACAACCCATATTTATATGCAGGCAACGATACAGAATGCCTTTGCCATTAGGTAACAGGTATACATTTTAACACCAGTTGGCTTAGCACATGATGATGCTGATGTTAATCTGCATATAACAATTCTAAGTAGATGTTTGACGACCGGCGCTGTGACGAAAGGGTAACAGACGCGAATCACAGTCCCGTTTTCGAAATCAGCTGAAGGCTTTGGAAGCGCACCGCCTTGTGTTGATTTAAAAAAAAAAAGAGTATGAGTGTCGATCAGTCAGAAAGCAATGGCAAACTACCGAACGTAAACTTGCCTTGTAAATCACAAACAGCTAAAACATGCTGGGGTTGATTGCAGCATCCTGTCCAGGAAATGCTATTAACTTTTTTAGATGTTTGATGACACGGTTTGTACGAAATTCTTTACATTAATTTTCTCCTGGTCTCTTAAATACTCTAGATCAGTGTTTCCCATCTTAGGGCACACGCCCCACAGGGGGGCAATTCGATTGTTAAGGGGGGCAATTCGAAAATGGAAGAAATCGGCTGGATATAACAAAACGGGGAGACTTGACATTGAAGTTAACTAAATTGGAACCTGACATAAAATCTCTTTGCAGCAAGCATCAGGCGAAAGGATCTCTTCTTCTTCTTCAGCATTCCGAGCCATTAAGGTTCTTTGCTGCAGATACAAGCCGTCTCCATTCGTCTCTCTGGTTGACCTTCTCTTGCCAGTCGCTGATTCCAAGTGCTTGTAGGTCTGTATGTATATTATCTCTCCACCGTCTTCTTGATCTACCTCGGGGGTCTACGGTCATTTTCCTGAGTGTAAGCGAGTTTTGTTTCCCTATTATCTTCCATTCTTTCTATATGCTCCAGCCATTGCAGTCTATTTGTCTTCATGATACTAACGATTAGCGGGGACTTAAACAGATCATAAATGTCTTTGTTGCTTCTTCTTTTCCACTCTCCACATTGTGTTTCCATAATGGCCTCAAAGATGCGTTTTTCTCAAAAGTGTGTAACAAGCCTTCGTCTCCTTTAGTATCTACTTCAGGTTTCAGAGCCATACAGCACAACTGGTCTGATCAGTGTTTTGTATATGGTGATCTTGGTGTTACGAGATAGCGCATTTGATTTTAGCAGATGTTGTAGTGCATAGTATATCTTACTTCTTCTAGCTTGTATTTCTTCCCTTATGATGTTGGAGCAGTTGAAGATTGTACCCAGGTATTTGTATGTTTCCGTTCTTTTAGTGGTCATATTATCTATTTGTATGTGGTCAGAGTTTTTAACCGTTCTTTCTGTTGAAATTACCATATATTCTGTCTTATCTTGGTTGATAACCAGCCCCATCTGTTGAGATATTTCCTTCAGGTGAGTCAATATTTCCAATGCCTTTTGTTCATTTTCCCCTATAATATCTATATCATCTGCATAACCAAGCAGTCTGGATGTTCCTCCAATAGCACATTCCTCCTTTACCTTCCTTACAACTTTCTCTAAAGCCAGATTGAAAAGGAGCGGCGATAGTGTATCACCCTGTTTCAAGCCACATGTTATTTGGAAAGGGTGTGATTTCCTGCCTTTATATGTTACTATATTATAAGTATCTTCCATGCATAGTCTGGTCATGTTGATTAACTTCCTTGGTATTCCAAATTCCTGCATAGCATTCCATAGACTATTCCTATGGACACTATCATAAGCATTTTTAAAATCCACAAAAAATGTTATGGAGATCTCTTTTATATTCCCACATTTTCTCGGCTATTTGTCGTAAGATAAATATCTGATCTATTGTTGATCTGTTTTGTCGAAAACCCGCCTGGTAGTCACCTAATATGTCTTCTGAATATGGTTTTAGCCTATTTAGTGATACCGCGGATAGTAACTTATAGCTTGTGGACAGTAGTGATATTCCTCTATAATTTTCACATTGGAATTTGTCTCCTTTCTTAAAGATAGGTATCAATAATGACTCTTTCCAGTCATAGGGTAATTCTTCTGTCCTCCAGATTTTTATTATTAGTTCTTATAGCTTTAGATGTAATACATGACCTTCTGCCTTTATACATTCAGCAGCAATTCCATCAGCCCCAGTTGCCTTATTGTTTTTAAGTCGTGTTATTACATATAGGATTTCTTCACATACAGGTTCTTCAATTTGCAGTTCACATGTTAGAACCTCTTCCTGTGGGAAGGTGTTACTTGGAGCTTCACAATTTAGTAATTCAACAAAGTATTCTTTCCATGTGTTACACATTTCCTCATTGGTATTTATCATATTCCCATTTTTGTCTTTTAAACCATATGTGTTGTGTTGGTGCCCTCGTTTCATTGACTTCAGTTCTTTAGAAAACTTTCTGGATTCGTTTTTCTGGTGATAAGTTTTCATGTATTTGGTTATATTGCTCATATATTCTCGCTTCTGCTGCCGAACTATTTTTGTAGCCTCTTTACATTCAATTCTATATTGCTCTTTATTTTGGATGTTATTGATGCTATTTAACCATAACTTTCTGGCACTCTTTTTCCTAATGACTGCTTCTTAACATTTTTTATTGAACCATCTGTTCTTTCTATGCGTGGTTAACACACCGAGACATTCTTCTGCTGTGGTTTGAATTGTATTTTTGATGTTCAACCATGTTTGGTCAACGCTTTCCTCCAACGGGAATTTTAGAGTTTCATTTTATTTCATCTGCAAATTTCTCTTTGACTGTAATTTCTTGTAGTTTTCCTTTGTTATATGTTGGGTGTAACCTCTGTAGATTAGTATAGAAAGCTCTTTTAAGTTTTATTTTAAAATTGTGCCCCAACGAGGAAGTGGTCGCTGTGACAAGGATTTCACCAAATTTAAGTAAGAAATAATTACTAATAATTAAAATAATATAGAAAAATCTTTCATTAAAATTATTTTGTACTTGAATTTCAGTTCTCGATTACAATTGTTGAAAATTTACTTACTGTGTTTGCTCAATAACTTCCTACTGATTTCTTCCTAAAACCTATAATTAAA
This sequence comes from Cepaea nemoralis, assembly GCA_014155875.1. Lineage (NCBI taxonomy): Eukaryota > Metazoa > Mollusca > Gastropoda > Stylommatophora > Helicidae > Cepaea > Cepaea nemoralis. The sequence goes on along the minus strand of JACEFZ010024313.1, from coordinate 141,410 downwards.
GTTTCTTTAGTGAACATTTGAATTTTTGAATATTAAAAATTATGTATATGTTAAGGGGAGAGGGTGGGGGTGGGGGGGGTTATCATAAGAATTTTAGAAAGGCTTATGTGGGAAATAGCACAAAAAAGGTTGGGAAACACTGATCTAGTTACTCTCTTAGATAACTACAAATGCACCTTTCAGCACATCATTAAGTTGTATTCACTGTTGTAAATCTATTTCAGCAGTTTAGTTATTCCTCTTCCCAGTTCTTCCATTACTTCTAATGCATCTACTGTGGTTTAGTACTCGCATGTCCTTTACAAGGGGTCACTATCAACCCAAGCATTTTATGGATGTTTGTGATTTACGTTCAGCAGTTTGCCATGTACAACCAGTACAGTTATTAAGTTGGACTTAAACGTTGGCTTCTCGTTGTGAAAACATTAGCAAACTACTGAATTTAAAGTTGCTTAGAATATCAAACTGGGGTTGGGGTTGATCGCAACGTCCTGCAAAATACATGCAATATTTTAAAGTTCCCCATTGATTTCTGAACCACCGACGCTCATTACAATCGACATCAACGCAAGACGGCCTGCTTTCGAATCGTCTGCAGCTGACTTCAAACCGTCTACTCGATATGTTGGGGAATTGTGAAACACGCCCACTGGCCCTAAGCCACAGTGCCTGTCTACAGTTGTGATCTTCGATCGTTGTAAAATCACAATATCCCAGGCGGTGATACTGTAGTTTCACAGAGTGTTACAGCCTGGGTTTCTTAGATAAGTAGCAACATTTTTTATTTTACATTTTCATTTTCTCTTCATTGTTCTCATTTGGTCATCTTTTCATTCTTCGTATCCCGTTCATATGCCTTAATGTAGTCACTGGAGGGTATTCTCTGTGATTATATGTTGTGTTTTGTGTATGCATTTGTTTGTTGATGAAGGCTAGTCCATGCAACGCCCTGAATTTTTCGTAATTCTGTTATGTAAAGCTGAATGACTGTCACATTAAAAACTTGAAGGTTTCGATCGATGACAGAAAGTCGCGCCAAATGTCTACACACAGTCGGCATTTCTTTAATATGTTGTTGCTCGAGGAGGGACTATAGCGCCATCCGTCTGCAAGGCGGCAGCCAACCTTTGAAGTGATAGACGGAATGTCTGGGCAGAAGTTGGCTAGATCTTTTGTTGTGGGGAAATGATTCCCCAGATTACAGACTAGCGGGACTTTCTGAAGTGCCGGGACAGGTCCCCAGATGAAAGCAAAATAGACGGCGGGTTGTTTCCACCCAGTCTAAACAGGAGAGAGAAATAGATTCTAGACTGTCTAGCGTCTAGACAGTTTGGTGACGTCATTTATATCCAGTATAAAAACGGTGGAGATAAACAATTTTGGGTTAGTCGACCAAAAGTTGTGAAGCGTTACAGACCGGAGCAATATTCCTAGTTGTTTCGATAGAGAGAGAGAGACTATAGTGTCTATTGTTGATGTATATCGGCGGAGATTGATCCAGTCTGTGATTTTATAGTCTCCATCTACAACAGGAATAACTATATGGTATTCTATTAAACATATCTAACTTAGATTATTCTTAGGAATGGAGTGCAGTACTGTGCAGTGATATAACTTATTATAAGAGTGTCGGCAACAGTAGCCTATCGCGTAGCTTAAACTAGCTTGTGTGAGATATCATTTAACTCAGTGAGTTAAGGACAATGTAGTGGGATAATATTTAGAGAGATTGAGGATGGTTGGGAGAGGGAGGGGAGTGAGGGAATGTGAAATGGTAGGATCTTCCAGTAGGGCATCTGCTGGGTTTCTACCCGTTTCCTTTAGTCTTTCCTTGTTTTACCATGACTCAGACCGAAGGGATGAACTCCTCAGCCTTATTACAGAGTTTGGTTCTCTGTTATTTTTTCTGAGTGCGGCCGGTGGCCTTCACTCACCTAATAAAGGTCAGAATCGGGTTGCTCTCAACAGGTGTGTTCTCTATTCAACAGGTTCCACTCGATTGTTCCACGTTATTCTACCAAGAAGCTAGCAACAAAGACATAGAAAGTGATGGCTCAAGTATTGAAGGCAAAGTTTACTGAGAGGCTTTTGCACTGGGCCCATAACCCAGATATTCTGCAGGAACCTGGCCTCTGCTGAGCAGGACATGATGATTATAAGTGTGTTTCTTAAGTGATAGTTTACATCACAGTAAATTCAGGACACTGAACATAACACCTGTACCAAGGAACACTAGTAAATATAACTACCGTGAACAGTAACATTGTGTGTTAACATTGGGAAAATCTTACAGAAAGTGACATACGAACAGTTAGGTTTTCCAAAGTGACATTAACAATATGAATAGGATTCTCTGATCACAGAACATTTAATGAACAAAGTAGTTACACTGTGTGTGTTGGATTGAACATCAATATTGGACTGTTTCCACTATTGAAGACCAAGCATCCGGAGTGTTCACGAGCTATCTGAAGAAGTCGACACGTGGCCTGAGAGACACATCACTTGGGTGAGGTTTTCTGTCCCTGATATGGTGTTGTGGTGTGGCCAGTACGATGATAAAGCTGACTGTGCTCCTTGGCTGTTCGGTCTGACTTTGCATACACACTAGATTATACGACAGGCATTCTACTCATACATTTTGCACATACATGATACTTTTCTCTATTAAACTAAATTGTTGTTTTGTTAGAGCCAGTGTTGTTTAGTGTGTTTTGGGAAAAGAATGAGAGGGGGCTTGATACAGTAGTAAAAGAGAGAGATAGAGGGAGGGATCCAGGGACGGACGGGGTTTTGTGGACAGAAATCAAGAAGATCCTCAAGATAGTGATATGGGGTTAAATGATGTCGATGTTGATTCCCCTCACCCCAAGGACGACATATATTATAACATAAGATACGACAATGACTTTGTGTTATTTTATATTGTTTACATTTCCACAGCTTTACCTCAGTTCTAATTTTGTAAAGTCCCTAAGGATTATATACACCAGCGGATTTCCCCGTTAAATACCTTGAATATTACTTATTACCAGTTTGTGGATTGTGAAGCGAAATATACAGTTCTTTACAAGTAACTTTTTTGTATTGATACAGTAAGAAGTTAATGTTTAATGGATTAAGCAGTGATATACTTTCCTTTGAACATATGACTTATTGTGTGTTACACCAGAACAAGAGGTTCTGCTTATTGATATTGCGTTGTTACGACTGATTTTGCTTGTGTTGCTAGAGTTACGAGTGAATAATATTTTGGCTATCGTCAAGTTGATCCATATTTAGATATATCGCAATCTTCCTAAATACGAAACGCAGTTTAACGTCTTTAGCAACTATTTAAACCATTTCTATACTTCCATTCTAGTATTGTAAGGTGTGTCGAAGTTTGTTATTGATTCCTATCTTCTTGGTTTTTATTTCAGAATAAACTTGAAAAGCAAGCTTTTATTTCTTAATCATAGACACATGGTCAGGTCTTAGTCAGGTATGACTAAGCTATCGTATGACAGTAGACGACATTACCTGCTTTCTGTTAGAGCCGAATGTTTGTCAGCACTTACCAAACCCGACACCCCACATTGTGTCAACTGCTTCAGGTGGAGGAGCACAATTTTTTACGAGCCTTACCCTAGTGACAGTGCGAGGACATGCAACCTAAAGAATAATTGTCATGACAGGGCAGACCAAGCCTTAAGCCTTGCCAGGCAACTGGTCTAGGTTTGAAGCTCCAACAGGTGGACAGTTAGAATATTGCTTTGCTGAACCGACAGCTTCTGCAGATTGTCTTGTTACAGACGTTTTGGTGTTACCTTTCCTCTGGAGTGAACTAGGGAGGTAGAGAGAAGGATCATGCTGCATTGGCTACACATAATCTCTAAACTTAGCACAGGCTTTGTGCTATTCAGAGGTATTAATCCATTTTACAAACTATCTTCTGCCAAGAAGGCCAGGTGCCAGTCAGTCAGTCATTCCTTTGTATGAGAGTCGGTCAGAAAGTCATGCACCGCTCGTTTTTTTCTTTCTCAGCGAGTAATAAATATAGAAACAAGAAATTTGGTAACATGAAATTTGGAATATCTCTATGTTTTTGTGGAATTGCATCACATTTTGACAATTAGAATAGCTATAATTATCCATTACAATGGTGTGTGTAGCAATTTGCGTCACAAACAGCCAGTTGTAAAAGAATTTCTGGTTGTGGAAGAAAGAAACTGGTGAACATTCACAAATGCTTATGTTCATGGAAGCTGTGCAGTCAATATGAGCACTGTCAGTCGCTAGGCTAGGAGAGTTATAGATTCAGAAAGTGAGAAGATGAAGCTGCATTATGATAAACGTGCGGTTTAAGTAGTGAAGAAATTGCTACATGAGCAGGACAACACCTGGTACATCCAGGCTTGCATGCACTTGTTTAACGCTGGCGTGAGCGTTACAAGGGTATGCCCTTTGATGGAGATTATGTAGAAAAAGATATTATGCTTAGATGAAATGTTCATGTATAAAAAAAAATTACTTTTTTATTCGCATATCCTTTACAGGCTGTCACAGTCAACCATAGCATGTATTAGCTGTTTGTGATATCTTGGCAAGTTTACGTTTGCCATTGCTTTCTGGACGATTAGAATTCATACCATTGCATGAAACCAGCGCAAGGCAGTCTTCTTCCAAATCACCCACAGCTGTGATTTGAATGCGGTAAATCCCCCGCAGCTGTGATTTGAACGCGGTAAACAGGATTACGCATTACATTCGTAACTTCTTCGTCACAGGGCCGTTTATGTATATCCCTCCTCCACCTCCCTCTTCCTCCTCCCTCCTCCATTTACCCAAGACAGACAGACAGTCAGACAGATAGTCGGGAACGAGAACTTATATGACTACTTATATGAATTAAATGAGATGCTCCCCACCAGGGTCTGGGCGAAGCCGGGCCGGGTCAGCTAGTTGTTTATAAATGTCTTTCATTTTGAACAAATAGTTCCCGAGAAAGAACATTATGGTACATACTTTCTGACCGTCACTCGTGTTTTGACTTTATAAACGGATAATTCACTTGCCAGGAAACCACATTTTTGTCTTGTTTTATCTGGCCACTGTGGAAGCAGTGGCAGAATTGTATCGTTTCCTGCGCTGGTTCAGATCTTACCAGGAGGCAATGGGGGAGATTGCAGTTTATGTTCCAGTGTGGGGCGTGTTGCTAGGCGTATAGTTGTAAATTGTTAATGTTGTCAATCCGTGTATTCCTTGGTCTTTCTCGTGTTATGTATATGTAACCCGTTCTTCTACAGTTGTAATCATATCGGGGTAGATTTTTGGGCTCCATTCTGATTAGATGACCGAACCACCTTATTCTCTGTCTCTATTCAATCAGCACATGGTGTTGCCGCTGCCATTTCTCTAATGTTATCATTTCTTTTTCTGTTGTTTCTGGTTACATTAAGAGCTTCTCAAGCATCCCACTTTACATGTTAAGGATCTTACTCTCTTGCACCTTAGTTAGTGACCAGACTGTCATTGGCAACAGAGAACCCTTTATTTACCCTACTTAATAAAGTTAAGATTAAGGCCCTTTCTACACGCCTAAAGCACACTGGGTACATGAAAATAGACCCATATTTTTTATAGACAAACCGCACTCAATGGCTGATGTTATCGCTATCACGATGGCCGCCTTTACTCCCCAATACATTTTCTGGTAACAATTTTAGGCTGGGCCGTACTGAGAGTCCAGGTAAATATAAAAATTCAAAACCTCCCCCATGCGGATCAAACCTAGACCACTAGTACAACAGGCGAGACATTGGGAAAATTCTTTAGGCTGCACCAGCAGATGAAGAGACAGGTGATGCCTGGTACACATGGTACCGTTTATGATAACAACCGACCTATGACAACTGACAAGGACAAAGGGGAGGCTTTTCTTGCGCGATTTTTAAAACAGACGGATCAGCAAGAAAGGGCTATTAGAGATAACGTCAGAGAAGCCTTCTCACGGGTCACTAGGAAGGAGGACTGTGAGATTAAAGTGGAGGACATTAGACGGGTACTGAAGCAGGCTAAAGACACAGGGTCAGGTCCGGATTGGATGAGGTACTCCCATATGAGGAACATAAATGATGGGGACTTGGAGGAGATGGCTCTTTGTTTCAACCTAAGCATCAATACTGCGGAAATACTCCACGATTGGCTGCATAGCTACCTGGCCCCACTCCCAAAGCCAGGTAAGGATCACTCCAAACTTAATGGACACCGAATCATAACCCTGCAAAACACGTATGGCAAAGTCCTCGAAAAGATAGTAGCACGCAGGCTTCAGCGACATTTGGAAAGTCGTAATCTGCTTCCCCAAGGACTCGGGAGTTACCGGCCTGGGAAGGACACCTGGGCCAATGCTGCGACTTTTGCATTTGATGTCTACGATGGCTTCCAGGATAAACAAGAGACAGTGGCGGTAGCTCTTGACCCGGAGGATGCGTATAACAGGGTCAGGTATGATAGGTTAATACACACACTGTGGGATATGGAAGTCTGCCCTTGCCTTGTTAGATGGGTTGCGGCAGTCATTTATGAGCGTAAGGTTGCTCTGCGCATGGGTTCCTGGACTTCTGATCCATGTACTATTACATTTGGGTTGCGGCAGGGATCTGCCTTGTCCCCAGTGCTCGTAATGTCTACACCAGCAAAATCGCAGCTATTGGGACACCAGGTGTGGGTAGAATCTTGACATTTGCAGATGATGTGCTGGTGTACAAACAGGGCAGTGACAATTCCAGTTTGGCGAAAGACTTACAGGTGGCGGTAAACAGGGTAGCGGAGTGGTGCAGGGACGCAGGGGCCATTATACACCCAGAAAAGGCATCGATTGTGTGGTACTCCCTAGAAAACCAGATCGTCAAGGCAGATGTCCCAGGTATTATGTTGAATGGATGTCCTCTTAGTCAAGATAGTAAATTGAAGTATCACCTTTGACAGGTGTTTGTCTTTTAAGGATCGTGTGGAGGCCTTGGTGGTGAAGGCTGGTAGGGGACTTAATGTATTGAGGGCTATGGCAGCAACCGGGGTAGATCAGAGGATGCTGTACAGGCTCTATCAGCAGTTAATAATTTCTGTCACTGAGTATGGTTTGGGGCTGCTAACAGTATCAAAGAGCCAGATTGAAAGGTTGGGGCGCAAACAGAATGCTGCCACGCGGTTGATCCTGGGGTGCACAAAGGACACACCAATTATATGCATGAGGCATATCCTGGCGCTACCAACAATGACGGATAGGCATAGGGTCCTTCAGGCCAAATGGTACCTGAGAGTTGCCGCAGATAGGGATCATCCGCTGCATGCAGCAATGGATATGGTTAACGGCCATAGGCTAAGACGAGGCAGGTCCTGGATGGCACAGGCAGAACTTTCTATAAGTCAGGTGTGTGATCTAGAGACCATCAATCGTGAAAGAGAGTGGGTTGAAGGTCCGGGAGACATCACGGACTGGTACAAGGCACAATGTAATAATAACACTGGGTCGCTGAGGGCAGCGGGCCGCACTGAGTTTGAAGTGCAACAGCTGATCCAGAGCAACACACATCAAGGTGACATAGTCATCTACACCGATGGGTCAGTGGTGAGAAACAGACGTAGTGGCTGGGACTTTTTTGCAAACGCTAATGGACGAGTCTTGAAAAAGGAGAGTCTGGCATATGAGACTACGACCTCCAGCATGAGAATGAAGGTGGAGGCAGTAACAGCGGCATTCCGGTGGCTAGAGGAGACTACTGCAACACACTTTGTATTCATTACGGATTCAAAGAGTATGCTTAGTCAGGTGGAGAAAGGAATATTTCGTGTGGAATGGCTCTCGTCGCTTCAGAGGTCACAGATTGTTACAATTGTATGGACATTTTGCCCTGGCCATGCGGGTGTACAGGGGAATGAACAGGCTGATAGGCTAGCAGGGAATGCACCTCTTGGTGGTAGTTTGCCTATGGACAAGGGGGAGGTGGTCGTGCGCTTGTGGGACCAGGTGGAGAAGGCGGAGGAACATACTGAGAACCCATATGTGGAAAGAATGAGATTGCGGGGGATCGGCAGGGGTTCCAGAATTTCAAAACTGAGAGGGAAGATCAGGAGATCTTTTAATCAGATAGCGGTGGGAACGATTAGTAGTATGACTCTTCGCTGGCTGTTGAACAAGGGAACGGAGCACGTATGGGAATGTCCTGAGTGCAGTGATGTCGGTTCTTAACTCAACCCAACTCAACAATAGGCGAGCGTCTAGCCACGGTTCTCCTAGTAGCTACATGATCATCATTAGAGAATGACTACGCTTTAGTTAATGGTTGCTGCTTATAAAAGTTACAGAAATAAATAGATATTAGGCAACGTACCAAACATTTCTTTCATTTGTAAAGTATTTCTTATTGTCAGGTAGTGTGGCCGCCGTAGTTTTCATTTGGTATGTTGTCTAGTGTTTCCTCTTAACTCAGTCTCTCTATGAATGAATTGGTTCCCAAGGCATTACTCTCTTAGCAACAGACGTATTTACTGTTTAGATATACAAATGACAAGTATACACGTGTATCTGACAAATATACTTTTGTGTGTGTATTTCCAGGGTTGTCCATGGGACATAATTTACATTGCGCGGTAATTTATGCATGTCCCATCCCATCCCGTCCCATGGGACATTCCCATGGAATTCCCATGGGAATAATATTTCCATGGCCATGCTTGGCAGGCTTGTCCATGGGACATGGTTTTCTGTCCCATCCAATGATAATTTATGCCTGTCCCATCCCGTCCCATCCCATTCCTAGACTATTCAGAAAATCTCCCTTTTTTCCCATGGGATTCCCATGGCCAAGCCTGTGTCTTTTTGGTTATATGTCTGTCGGCCTCTCAGTCTGTCGATATTTGTTGTGTGTCTGCATTTCTGTGTTTATACCTCTCTCTCTCTCTCTCTCTCTCTCTCTCTCTCTCTCTCTCTCTGTATTTCTGGCTATCTCTCTGTCAGTCTGTCTGCCAGTCTGTCTGTGTGTCTGTCTGTCTGTGTGTCTGCTGGCCCATCTACCCATGTATCTGTGGGTCCACCTGTCTGTCCATCTGTTCGTCTTTTTCTTCTTCTTCTTCTTCTTCTTCTTCTTCTTCTTCTTCTTCTTCTTCTTCTTCTTCTTCTTCTTCTTCTTCTTCTTCTTCTTCTTCTTCTTCTTCTTCTTCCTCTTCTTCGTTAGTTCGCTTGAAATTTGTCTATAACTGCAATGTTGTCTCTGGTATGAATTTCACTGTCTTTTTTTTTAGTTCACTCCGTGCTCCGTGGTCCATAGCGTTATCTTCCACTGTTGTGTCTCTAGGCCAGAAGGTTTGCTTAGATATGATGTTTTGGACAGTCTTGTCTGAGGATCCAATCCACATGTGCACATGGCTGATTCGGCAATCTTGAATTTTGTATACATGTGGTTGCTTAATCTATTGTGTCCTGTTCTGATGTGCAGAATAATGATTTCTTCTGATCTGTCCATAACGTGGTAGTCGTCTTATGCAGATCTTGATGGCTTTCTGTTTGATTTGATCAGAACAGGACACAATAGATTACGCAACCACATGTATACAAAATTCAAGATTGGTGACTCAACCATGTGCACATATGGTTTGGCGTCGCATACAGCAGAGCACATACTCCAAGACTGCCCAAACTACAACGTACCCAGGCATACCTTCTGGCCTAGAGAAACAACAGTGGAAGATAAACTCTATGGATCACTGAGTGAACTAAAAAAGACTGTTAGATTCATACTAGAGACAACATTGCAGTTATAGACATATTTCAAGCGAACGAAAGAAGAAGAAGAAGAAAATTTGATCATTCATTTCTTTTGATGGTATATAACGAGCACATCAGATTGTTCTTCTATTGAAAAAAAGTCGTTTAAAAGTCGACAGGGTCGACTTCATCGCACCGGGTTTTATCCCATATGGCTCGGTCTCTTTCCGCAGCGCGGAAAGCGTCGCACAAAGCTCAAACTCCGTAGCTTTTAGCGACGACCCACAGGAGTCTCCGAAACATTTAACTCGTAAACCGAAGGGTGCGGCCCGGAATCGAACCCACAACCTTCGGAGCACGAGTCAAACGGCTTGACCACTTCGCCCTATTGATCCTCCCTTAGCTAGTAGGTCATCTCTGTCATTTCTGGGTATTCCACTGTGACATGGTATCTAGTGTATGGTGACTTTACACTGACTACCAAGTTCAGAAAGTAGTTGTCTATAGTACTGGCAATTTCCCAGACAGGAGCGCCACAAGTACTGATTTTGCATCTGTCGATATCACTACAGACTGTGTAACATTCTTGGTATTTATTAATTTCTCTGTTGCTGTTTTGATTGCCTACATTTGCTTGTCAATCTGTTGCTCCATTTATTTGTTTGTCTATTTGCCAAGAGTTTCTTGACAAATTTGTAATCTTTCCTCCAAGACTATATAGTTAGAAAAAGCTAGCTCTATGACAGTTAAACTATAGTATTTTCCATGATTCTAGCTAAAATAGCTATGTAAACTTACGTATTTCCTGTTTTTAAAAAAAAATTTATACCTCTGTTTTGATATTCTACAGAAAGCGCACTGATGTCACTCATTGTCGTGTACAAAACATTACACCTTTAGCACAGCCCTTGCTTATCTTACCCTACAGGTTAAGTGAACAGTAAGTGGGCTCTTACTCATTTGTGGCACAAACAAAGCTTTGAATATACATGTTATAGACGGGTTCAAAGAATATCTTGGATACAAAAAAGAACAATTGCATCCATATGACAAAATCTAAATGTTGAAAAAGGTTGGCTACTAAAAGACGATAAAACAAAGAAAATTGAAATATTTGGTCACTTTAAAAGTACGAAAGTTTGGAGAGAACAAATTTGGAGGAGTATATGCCTGGGAAGAGAGGAAGAGGAAGGCCAATGAGAAGATAGGTGTAGGATGTGGCGAATGACCTCCAGATAGGTGTATCGGATGCGGGACATCTTGCTTATGATCGAGAAGCTTTCCGGATGGTTCTTATGGGAGCAACAATCTGCAGAGGATATGCTACTGAATGAATATATGAATGAACAATATACGAGAATTATATCTCAGTAGGCAAACTCTTTGGTATAGAGAAAAAAGGGGGTGATTGCAATTGAGCTTAAAGAGAAAAACCATAAATACTAAAAATGTTTAGTCAACTCAACGAAAGGAAAGTCACGCACAGATAAAGTAAAAGTTTCGACCAAAGTCTTCATCAACGGAACAGCAAAGACGAAACAATAAATAATATAAAAAGCGGACTTCATAAAGGAATGCTTATCTGGAACGAAGTCCAGTCAAGAAAATGTCCAAGTGTTTAATATTTTAAATAGTTTATATCAGAATATGTAATATTTTCAATAGTAGATTTACGTAATGTTTTATGGTATTAATAGTAAACGTGCATGAATGTTTCATATTTTCAGTAGTGGATTTCTGTAATGTTTATTATTAATATTAGACTTGTGGTTTTTCGTATTCTCAATAGCTGATTTCCATGGTTTTTCATATATGTCAGTCAGTAGTCAGTTTTCATATGTTTTGTTATATTTTGTGTTTTATAATTTTTTTTTAGTAAACTTTCATGATGGTTACATTCTCAATAGTAGAGTTCCATGTTGTTTAATACTCGTAGTTTCATAATTTTAATGACGATCATCACATTATCATTCAGAGGCTTGACTTGTGCAGAACCTGACCCAATGCCAATCTGTCAATGTTTCTAATTTCTATCTATCACAAGCCAGATTTCTTATCCCTGCACATGAAATATACTATGGATATTAATGATACAATTATGTACACAAAATATGTTATTATGTGCATAAAATATACAACTAACTGTATATGAAGCATACATCTATGAATGTGTAGTATACAACTATGCATATTAAATTTGAAATATACAATTATGTAAATGCAATATACAACTATGTACATGAAATATACAATTATGTAAATGCAATATATAACTATGTACATGAAATATACAATTATGTAAATGCAATATACAACTATGTACATGAAATATACAATTATGTGTTGATGAAATAATGATCACTGTTTGGAAATGCAATGAAACTCGACAGCCTGGAGAATGTTGTAACAGCCTGAAAAATGTTGTATGCAGCCTGAAGAATGTTGTAACAGCCGGGAAGATCCGGGTATTAGAGGCAAAGGTGAACAGAAGAGGATAATCCTAGATTTTTTGATAAGGTGGTATGGATGATTATCAGCATTGTGGCTGACAAAGAACACAAAGGGTTGAAGTTGTTGAGAAGGGTGATTGCTTGTGCCGCTCGGTCTTGACACTTGATGACGACAGTAATGATAATGGTGATGGCAGACATGACGATGGAATGACTGGCACCTTGCCGTCTTGATAAATGATAGTTTGTAAAATGGAGTTATACCTCTCCATAGCACAAAGCCTGGGCTGAATTTAGAGACCATATGTTGCCTATGCAGTTTGATCCTTCTTTCGGCCTGTCTAGATTACTCCAGAGGAAAGGTAATACCCATACGTCTGAAACATGACAAGCTGGATCAGCAAATCAATACTCTTAACTGTCCGCCTGTCGGAGCTTCCATTCTAGACCAGTTACTGATCAGGGCTTAGGACCTGGTCTACCCTACCATGACATTTAGTCTTTAGGTTGCATTTCCTCGCATTAGGGTATGGTATGTACCCTCCCTGTTGCGCTCTTCCTCCCGAAGCCGTTGGCACAATGTGCAGTGTCGGGTTTTTGTGAGCGCTGCCCAACATTCGGCGCTAACAGAAAGCAGGTAGTACCGTCTACTTTCATACGGTAGTTTAGTCATATCTGACAAAGACCTGACTTTCTACAATAAAGTAAGAAGGAAGATATTGGCAAACAGTACTGACAATTCAATGCGAAGTGTGAGTAAAGTGTAGACAGGAACAAAATAACACACGAAGTGGAAAAATAAATAACAGCACACAATTGCATTAATTATTGGAAGAAGTAAAGAATTAGCATCTAGAAGTGTTTATTTCTTGCAGTTTATACCTTTGAATGGGGGGGGGGGGGCTGCGTGGTCTCGAGGTATGGTGTCCGCCTCGAGTGCTGGAGGTCCCGGGTTCAAGCCCCGGCGATGCCGGGATTTTTTTTACTCGTGGACTTCTAATAATAAATTTCCCCTGGCCTCTGGGTAATGAGATCGGACGCCCGTGTGTATTGTTGCGCACGTAAAACACCCCTTGGCAGTTGGAAATCGAAAAAGAGTAGCCTAATGGCGCTGCCCGGGCAAAATTTCGAGTTAAAAATCTACCCAAAGTATTTGGTCTCGCTGGTGCTACGAAGTTCGAGCACTGAGCTGAGTTTCTCCAGACTCAGGCTTGAGTTAGAAGGAGAATGGAGCACTTATGGGTTGCACCCGTGTGCCGTGATGTTGATCCGTCGACTAAACTAAACTAAACTAAACCTTTGAATGTAATGAATAATATTAGCAAAATCAAATCATCCCTTTAGCAAAACGAGAGACAACGCACAGATAATAAAAAGAATTTACAGACACCGGACAAGTACAATGGATGGAAGTAAGTTATATTGTCTGTCATTTACTAGTCAGAATTCATCTCTTTCTTCCTTGTTCCTCTTTTGAGGACAACTAGCACACACATGTCTTGATGTTAAAGGACTCACAGAGCATGCCGAGAAGGGGGAAGACAGGCATGCTTCGTGCAAAATGGCGTTTCTATTACACAATCAAACATACAGAGCATCTGGTGGATCTTTTCCCAAGGTCATGCTGTGGTGGGAAACTAGCAGGTCGACAGATTGGCTGGTTCTGTGCCGTTGGGCAAGGTATTGGTGCATGATAAGGCAGACGTTATCATGGCTCTTTGGGATTATGTGTATAGTGTGGAAGAACAGATAACATCATCAGGACCTAGAGAGAATGGTTCATCTGATGTTATCACAAAGTTAAATACAAGACTTTCTGAACTTGCTCCGAATTGTACATTCGACTTTAATTGAACAGTACTTCATGATCCGATTCAGTTCAAAATAAGTTAGATGTAGACTGACCATAAAAAAAGCTAGTTGCATAACCTTTACAGGACGTAATAGTCAACTCCAGCATCCCCCCTTCTTTGTGATTCCAGGGCAGTTCACGTTCAGTCATTTGCCATTGCTTTAGAAACAATCGGCACTTATACCATTGTGTGAACAGTGAGCAGAAAAACTTCAGGTTGGCTGCTGCGTTTGAGGACTGAGCACGCATGGGAAAGCCCAATGTGTAGTGAAGCTGTTCGATATAGCACAGCATAGCATAGCATAACATAGCCTGTGTGTAGTTTATTAAGTGTAAGTATTAGGACACCTTCTGGTACCCATTTTATGAAGGGCTAGGAGTCCAAGTCAAAAGTAAAAATATAGACCGTCCCGATGGGAATTCAAATACCTGACACACATTAAGATGCTAGCTGGCAAGACTTGTCGCTTCAGCGAGGATCTATCGTTGTTTTATTTTTTTTTTAATTTTGTGGAAAAAGGGGGGGGGGGGCGCAGGGTTGGACTCCCTATGTGCCAATAATATAGAATGTTTACATTGTCTATTGTGTCATCTGACATGTGCTTCTTCCTGGCACTTCTCTGAATGCTAATCAATAAATGTTAAAACTGAATTCTAAATGTTGCATTTAAAATCCGATATCACTGCACTTGGGACATTTACCTAGATGCTCAGTCTCATTCTACAAAAGCCACCGATGAGTTCCCGCACCGTGTGAATTTGCTTCTCATTTTTTATTATGACAGAAAACCAACGAGCAAGGCTTACAAGAAGCAAATATAAACTGTAAACTGATTAGAGAAATTAGACGTAGACAGTCAACATTTTTGGACACATAAGAAGAAATAAATTAGAGAACTTGGTGACAACTGGCAAGATTGGGGGAAAAAGAACAAGGGGAAGGCAGAGAAGTTATTATTTAGATGGCTTGGCCTTGTGGCTTGGTCGAGATAAGAATACAGAGCTAATCCACGACTCTAGTGATCGTGCGAGATGTTGAAACATGATCGCTCAAGCTTATCAGCATGGCACATGATGATGATAATAATCATTTTATTAGCTACTGTTTTTGTGCTCTGTACGACGCTATCGGCAATCCAGAATGCTCAAATAGACCAAGCCAAATGGAATACAACCTGATGCTGTGACGTCGATTTTCTCGCCTTTAAACCATTAAATTATTCCATTAAGTTAACAGAGGAAATATCCATCCATCCATCCATCATGTGCCATGCCGATAAGCGTGGGCGGTCATGTTTTGCCATCTCACTCGATCACCAGAGTCGTGGATCAGCTCCGTATTTCTGTCTCGACCATGCCACGAGGCCAAGCCATCCAGGTATTTGCTTCTAGGTCTTCCCCTTGGTCTGTTCCTTTCGATCTTACCAGTTATCACCAAGTTCTCCAATTCATTTCTTCTCATAACATGCCCAAAAATTTTTGACTGTCTACGTCTATTGTCTCTAATCAGTTTACGATCTTCATTTGTTTCTTTAAGGACTTGTTCATTGGTCTCTCTGGCTGTCCATGGTATTCTTTGCATTTTCCCCCGAAAAAACCACATTTCTGCAGCCATCAGATGTTTTTCAGCTTGACTGCTCATTGCCCAAGCTTCACATCCATATAAAGTACAGATTCTATGTAACACCTCAACACTCTTTTTCTCTTGTCAGTTGACATCTTTTTGTTGGTCAGTATGTTTTTCATCTTGCTAAAGGTTACTTTTGCCATGGCGATTCTTGTTCTAATCTCTTCAAGGCATCTCCCATCAGATGTTATGGCTGTTCCGAGATAATTGTACCGATTCACTTGTTGAAGAATATTCCCATTTACTATGCAATTTGGAGGAGCGGCTGGCCGAGTGGATAGAATGCCGGACTCTCATTCGGGAGACCAGAGTTCGATCCCCGGTAAGGTGCGGGATTTTTTTCTGTCGGGGGCAAAAAGAAAATCCTAACCTGCACAGTTCGCGGCGACTGCACTAGCCAGGCGGCCTTTATTCCTCAGGCTCAAAGACCCCTCTGCCATACACCGCAAGGTACTATATTGGCAGTAAATGACAGTTTAAATGACTATGCAATATGTATATATTCTATGCAATTTGTACTTGTCAATTGAGATGTAAGGAAACGGATCATGGACGATTAGCAGACAAGAGAGGAATTATGTGAAAGTTGCGAAGATGTGGTTTTACAGAAGAATGACGAGAACACCCTCGACAAATAGAAAAAGCAATGTAGATATCTTGGAAGAAATTAACTGATAAAGAAAACTTGTTACTCACATCAAAAGAAGACAGTTCTCATTCTTTGGTCATGTCATAGGAAAAATGGGAAGAGCTCGAGTATGTCGTCACAACGGGAAAGTCTGAGGGGAAGAGAGGCAGGGGAGACCAAGAGAGAAGATGCTGGGCAGTAGAACATCATGGCATGGAGGGGCATTAGTATCAGAAAAAGATTATGTAAATTATCAGTATACGAGACAGAAGCCTGTGGACTGACATGATCACCAACGCCACACGGCATGGACTATATGAAGTTTGGCAGTGAAAGGGACATGGGCTGTGAATTGACATAATCACCAACGCCACACGGCATGGACTATATGAAGTTTGGCAGTGCAAGGGACAGAAGGCTGTGGATTGACATAATCACCAACGCCACACGGCATGGACTATATGAAGTTTGGCAGTGCAAGGGACAGAAGGCTGTGGATTGACATAATCACCAACGCCACACGGCTTGGACTATATGAAGTTTGGCAGTGCAAGGGACAGAAGGCTGTGAATTGACATTGTCACACGTCTTCTTGATGATAATATCACGAAGTTCTTACGATGATATGCTCATGATATTATTGTGTGATGGTCGTTGTCTAGGTAACGATACTCATGGTGTGTCAATGGAGATATCTGTCTTGCAATGTAACTCACCCCCGCAGTGCATATTCACCAGGCATTAAACAAGATTCCGTTGGCGCACATAATCCTTTATTACAGAAATAAGACGGACAAACGGAACAGGTTTATACATCCAGAAACATAACGTAATCCATAGAATATAAATATCCTCCTCACAATTTAACCAGCACACATCAATGCCTTCTCACGGCTGGCTTCTAATCTCAATCCACAAGACATGTAATCCAGCTACTATCCACGGCTGGATCTCCCACAATACAACCCACACATTGGGTTGGAGCCACTGCTCAACTATAGAACCCACTCTGGGTTTAGGCCTACACTCAATACAGAACCCACTCTGGGTTCAGGCCTGTCTTCACAACTAGAAGAACAACACAACACGGAGCTCTCTCTTAAACGACCTGACCCGCAGTCGGTCTCTTCTCTCACTGCCTTTTTCAGTCTCCTCACTTCACACAACACACAACTCTCTTTCGACCCATCCCCCCCCTGGGGATTTCCACTCATATCCGCCCCATTATTTCTGAGGGTTGATTGTTTTCCTCGTAGCCAGGTCAGTCACTTTACTGTCTCCCACTCTCATCTCCATTCTTCCTCATGCCCGGTCACTCAACTCAATGTCAATGACCCAGGCTTATGTCATCACCCCCCTCTTAAAAGAAAACTTCGTTTTCAAATATTGGGAGACTAAAACTTACTAAACATGTGACCCAGACATATAGCCTGGGTAGCCCTAAGTATGGCTGCACCTTACTCTAGCTACCACACTACATAATACATCAAATGCTCATATTACACTCCTATATTCATCACACATAAATACAACCATCTATCTTGTGTATCAATGCATGAACTAATACATCACATAATAATAATAATACATCATAGAAAAGCATTATACTTATGTACCCACAGGTCTCTTACTACTTCACGACCACACAATACTATTTGTGTACCGACCCTATATCAGGTGGTTCTGTTCTTGCATTAACCCACCTCTGATTCCTGTCGATGCTGTGTCTACCTTTCATGTACCCATGACTCATGGTACCTCTACAATTACAACATCTGTTTGCTATCCCTAGCCCTGGGTCAGTAATGTCGCGAAAACTCTTTTGACCTGACTCAACTTTCCTATCTGCATATTGCACCGTTACACTTGAGTCTCTGTTTAGTCTGAGCTCTTTATTCAATCTTGGCCCATATACCTGGCACCTTGCTTTCTGCTGCATACGCCTTATGCCTATGTGCCCTGCACATGCACTATCCTGAGCTGTTCTAGTATATCGGTCTCTATGTGCTAAAGGTACTGCTCCTTGCCCACGTGCAGTTCTGCTATCTGAAAACCTGCGAGTGAGAACATTGTTCTTCCTCTCGAAGCACCATCTACCTTTCTTTGACTGCCTATGTTCTACTCTCCTACACCCTTGGGAACATTTGTTCAGAGTAGTATCTTGTCTCTGGGAGTCACTAGCACTATATTTGGGATCCATTCTCATCTGCTCAGCTGTACTATCCTTGTCCTGAGTTCCTGTGTCTACTTCAAGTGCCTCTTCTACCTCAGCTATACTCTCTAATTTAGGTTCTCTTGTGGTAACTACCTCATTACTGCTTACACTATATTTTCGGTCCCAATAAACTACTTCCTCTTCTGTACAATCTTTAACTCCTATAACATTTCCTATGATCAAATCAGCCACTGGTGAGTCCAGAACACACGCTGTCACTCTTCCAGTGATATATGGTGTTTTTACTGTTATTATGGCTACTGGGTAGAACTCTACTGTGCCGTTGAATGTTATGCATCTAATCTTTTTCCCTGTATAATCCGAGGGATCTATTAAACTTCTCCTCACTCCGATAGACGTACATCCGGAATCCCTAATTGTTAACGCTGGTCTATCATTGACAAATCCCTGATGCAGCTTCAAACTTCCTCCTTCATGCACTGCTGATCCTGCTTTTACTGTATGACCACATATTAGGACTGGCTGACTGTCTTTTTCAAAAAGAGGTTTGCACCCACTACAATCTTCATTGTTCAGCGTCTCAATTACTTGCGCTGCATTTGAGTGCTCTGTTTCTCTCATCCTACATTGATGGCTGATATGCCCCTTCTTTCCACATTTGAAACAAGTAATCTCCCTTTTAGTGTTGTTCGTTGGTCCATCTGATGGTTGTGCATCACACTCTGCTGCCTTGTGTCTCCAGCTCCCACAATTCCAACATCCGGCATAATTTGGACGTCTCTGGAAGTTCCCTCTTCTATATGGGTACCGTCCTACTCTACCAACATTGTTTCCTCGGAAACCATTATCTTGAAGTTCTTGCTGCTCACCTTTCTGTGCTGAATCCACACTTTTCGCCCTTGGTCTGATGACTGGATTCTGGTCCTGTTTAGTGTACGCTGCACAGACTATTTCCTCACTCATTAGTTTCCCAATAGATACGTTAGGATGTGCAGTCATGTAGTTTTGCCCTAACTGAGACATTGTGTCTATGTCCTTTGGCTTCCGCTTCCTCAAAGAACGCCACTAAATTAGAATTGCATGCAGATACTACCTTGTCTCTTAACATTAGATCTACTAATTTATTAAAATCTTTCCCTACCTCTGCAAGCTCCATCCATTTGTTAAATGTGTTCTTTACTGTGTTAACAAAGTCTGTGAAATCTTGATTTGTCTCTGGCCCTAACTGTCTAAACTTTGTTCTATATCCATGTTCAGTTAGTTGGAACTTTGTCAGCAAACGTTGACGTAAGATAGTGTAGTTGTTCCTTTCTTCTACAGGTAAATTGAACATGGTGTCTAGTGCCTTGCCCGTAAGAAGCTCCCCTAGTCTAATCGCATACTCTGCCTCTGGAATGCCTAATGTTTTTACAGACGATTCGAATCTCCCAAGATAGGATTCAAGGCAATCCCGGTCCGTAAAATATGGCAGTTTTAATCTCTGTGACGACTGCGACGGTTTTCTACTTTCCTCACTTTGACCCTTCGATGCAAATTCTAACTTTTTAATAGCAATTTCCGCTTCCATCTTAATCTTCTCTTTCTCAATTTCCATTCTCATGTGTGTCTCTCTCTCTTCCTGTAGACGCTTGTTTTCCATTTCAGCTAGTTTTACTTGTGTCTCTTTCTCTTCCTGTAGACGCTTGTTTTCCATTTCAGCTAACTTTACTTCCTGTAGGCGGTTGGCCTCGAGTTCTGCCTGTCTCTGTTCTCTTTCGGCTTGTCTCTGGTCTCTTTCAATCTGTTGTTCTTTTGCTTCGGCATACTCTTGTAACTCTTTACCCTTCAGGCCTATTCGTTCACCTGCTTCAATATATTCCATTAAAGTAGGCATCTTGTACTTGTGGACACGTTGCTGTGAATCAGCCAACTATAAATGTACAGACTCTGCTGTTAGTCTTTGTGTCACTTCCCTAAGTACACCCGCACTCCCTGTGTACGTAAATCCGTAGTGCTAAAATATCACTCTGTACTCACCCAGTCACTCTATAAGCACTAGGTAGTGAGGGGGGAAGTATCACCTATACTCCCTTATATCTATATATCTATGACCACAAGTTCATGAAGTCCCTGGAAATATTGTTAAACATACATATAAATACATATACAAACAAATGGATGATAACACTAAGTGATGACTATCCAACGCTAGACTTCACAAGCTGAGTACACGGAGACGATGATCACACAGAAATACACCACAGTAACAACCACAAGCTTGTGTAGGGACACCCACAGTGCGCGTAACATATAAACTGACTCAGATACCACTAGATAGTAGACACGACAAAAGTGCACGATAATAACATCTATCCGAACACAGCAAATATCATATGTAAATATAACGAAAAGAAGAAAGAGAAGAAAAAAAAATTATAGCATAAAATTATACAGAAATCTGACAGTCAAACACAAACTGGCACGTTATATAATTCAGGACCGTCCCTGCAGAACCAAATAAACCGACCTTTCGATTTTCTTCCCAGACATTATATATGGTGCACCTCAGAAAGTAACTTTTCGCCCTGTCTCCCGGCCTTCGAGAAACAACACAAAAATCCCCTACTCTTGACAAACACTGGACCACATACAAATAATTGCGTAACACCCGACAACAATAAATATGACGATGGGAGCAAAACAATAAAAAATAATAATGTGTAACTGGTTGGCCGACAAATATGGGCCTATTAATCCGTCGCCAAAAGTTCTTTTTATTCAGTCACCAAAGTTTTTGTTCGTTTTAATAGTTATTCGCAATCCGCTGGAAATGTCTACGACACTAGATTTCAAACCGACTTCTTGTTTTGTTGAGTGGTTATTAAATTCACGTGGTGATCACAAGTTCCAACTGTCGACAAAAGTTGAAGATGATAGTGATATCCAAACTGTTCTGTCTCGACACAGTCCGTAACGTTATTGTACTTTCTCTGGACGTGGTGGTACCCACAGTAATAATCCAAAGTGTTCTTTCGATATGTTGTTACTTTCGTTGCGGAGATGGCGCTTCGCTGTATCATAAATGTTATGGATTTCCGTTACCCGACAAGATTCACCAAAAAGAAAAGGAGAATGGCAGCCAATGTTCAGCGCTTTAAATTTTGGATATATAGATCCTTATTGGCAAAGAAATACGACCATGGTTGCGATGACGATAAGTTAAAACTGTTTGCTCATAACAGAATAATGATGACAAAGGCTTGAACAAAGACGAAACATCAAGTCTGGCTTTCTTTCAAAACAACCTTGTTTATCCCGATCTCCTGTGGAAATTCCCAGTAACTTTCCACTGTCCCTAACCTTGACCTTGCCGGACATCCTCAAGTCAGTACCTCAGTCTTCTTTGTCATAATAATCCACACTGACTGTCTGTAAAATGACCGGACACTTTTCCGTCATACAAAAACACCTTCCACACAACTTCTCAGCCCCGACACGGCTGCTCTTTTGACTCCGTGGAAATTTTCTCAGTAACTGCTTACTGTTAAACAGCCTTGCCTTTCAAGGTCTACCTAATTTCTTTTTATCACTCTCAGTGAAAAATTCCTCCGTAAAACAGTTTTCACACAAACTTGACAGCCCCACCCGGCTGCGGTAGGGGTACCGTTACTATCCCCTTCAGTCAACTGTCCGTCAAATCAGCGACTGCCAATTTTTCTCTGTTTTCCAAACATGTACTTCCCCAGTACCTGGACGCTGGTGTACCCACCCGTCCTATTTACTGCGTCGAATAATCTTGACCAGTCAACTTGCAACAACACAGTGCGCTTGCCTCCAGCACACACACACCTGTCAATTATCTTTGGTTCCCAATCCTGTCATTATCACCGACAGCGGATGTTCTACACACACACACGCTGCCCTCGCCACTCTGGATTCAACACTGGTCTTTCATCGCCGCGTCTGCTAGGTTTCAGCCTCCTGCCTGGTATCAAATTTACCTGTCACCGTAATGGACTCTCCCGGTTAGTCTGTATGGCGTGTCTTTATCACCGACTTTTGTGCTGCCGCTGTTTTTTGACACCCCCACTCGCTTTAGCGATGTGGTTGGTTCCAATTCACCTGTAGTGGACTTGACGTGAACTGCTGTAGCCAGTTCCCGCACGGAGACAAACTCAGTGTTTATACGGTGGAACACACTCCGCTGTCCACCCTCTCTCCGCGAAGAGCCCACAAATATCTCAGAATGACAACACAGTCTATAATGTTCTTGACCGTACGTGGCCTTCCAGATACTCCTTACTAAGCGACGAGCGCCCAGATGTTCTTGATCGGACGAGCTCACAGATTGTCACACGTTTTCTTGATGATAATATCACGAAGTTCTTACGATGATATGCTCATGATATTATTGTGTGATGGTCGTTGTCTAGGTAACGATACTCATGGTGTGTCAATGGAGATATCTGTCTTGCAATGTACCTCACCCCCGCAGTGCATATTCACCAGGCATTAAACAAGATTCCGTTGGCGCACATAATCCTTTATTACAGAAATAAGACGGACAAACGGAACAGGTTTATACATCCAGAAACATAACGTAATCCATAGAATATAAATATCCTCCTCACAATTTAACCAGCACACATCAATGCCTTCTCACGGCTGGCTTCTAATCTCAATCCACAAGACAGGTAATCCAGCTACTATCCACGGCTGGATCTCCCACAATACAACCCACACATTGGGTTGGAGCCACTGCTCAACTATAGAACCCACTCTGGGTTTAGGCCTACACTCAATACAGAACCCACTCTGGGTTCAGGCCTGTCTTCACAACTAGAAGAACAACACAACACGGAGCTCTCTCTTAAACGACCTGACCCGCAGTCGGTCTCTTCTCTCACTGACTTTTCAGTCCCCTCACTTCACACAACACACAACTCTCTTTCGACCCATCCCCCCCTGGGGATTTCCACTCATATCCGCCCCATTATTTCTGAGGGTTGATTGTTTTCCTCGTAGCCAGGTCAGTCACTTTACTGTCTCCCACTCTCATCTCCATTCTTCCTCCTGCCCGGTCACTCAACTCAATGTCAGGCTTATGTCAGACATAATTACCAACGCCACACGGCATGGACTATAAGAAGTTTGGCAGTGCAAGGGACAGAAGGCTGTGAATTGACATAATCACCAACGCCACACGGCATGGACTATGTGAAGTTTGGCAGTGCAAGGGACAGAAGGCTGTGGATTGACATAATCACCAACGCCACACGGCATGGACTATAAGAAGTTTGGCAGTGCAAGGGACAGAAGGCTGTGAATTGACATGATCACCAACGCCACACGGCATGGACTATGTGAAGTTTGGCAGTGCAAGGGACAGAAGGCTGTGGATTGACATGATCACCAACGCCACACGGCATGGACTATAAGAAGTTTGGCAGTACAAGGGACAGAAGGCTGTGAATTGACATGATCACCAACGCCACACGGCATGGACTATAAGAAGAAGAAGAAGTAGTTAATTAAACTGGTTAATGCAGTGGTTCTCAACCTTTTTTGGTCCGTTCCCCCCTTCACCATATTTTTAGGACGTCATTCCCCCCCCCCCCCCCCACCATATTTTTAGAACGTCATTTCCCCCTCTTTTGTATTTCCTCCCTAAATATTTTCCCCTGCCCCTACACAGTATACGTAATAATTGAAGCTAAATTTAATAGCACATACTAAAACAAGTCTAGACATGTACATAAAATGTGATTTGCGGATCTACTTACGTTATAAAATGAATTTCAGAAGGGTGATGCGTACAGAAGCGTAAAGTATGAAAGGAAAAACAAGATCAAGTAATCGGTTCTTGTATTAACGCGATCTTGAAATAATCTTCATTCCCCCCCCCCCCCCTGGAAACCCCAAAATTCCCCCCTGGGGGGGGGGGAATTCCCCACCGGTTGAGAACCACTGGGTTAATGTCTTTAATTGCTCTAGGTGATCTTAAACAGTTGTTAAACATTATTTGTAGTCATGTACACGACAATTTCAAGGCGTCTTTTCACGTTAAATATGCTCATTTTCAATACATTCAGATGATGTGCCTGCCGAAGACGACATGGATTTCCCCGAGAACCATGTCCTGACGCACCAGGTTATCCACATCATCCTTGTTGTAAGAGTGGGTAGACTTGGAGCCTATCGCAGACATTCAGAGCTGTTACCCTTCTGTATTCCAATTTGTAATCTGAAGGAGATCGTTGAAACTATGGTACAGTTTTCAGTTCTTTCAAAGAGGAAAAAAAAAAAAGTGTCTGTGAGTTCATAGCATATCGCTGTGCATAGATTTTGGTGGTGTGAGGCATGAATCGTTCAAAAAGCAATGACAAATTACTGAACGTACCATTGTAATAATGTAAATCAAAAACATCCAACAAATGCTGAGAACCGAATGACTAAGTTGTAAAACAAACCCCCGACGTTCTGAGTATGTTGCAGACAGCATAACCACCTTGCCACTAAGACCCCTCACCCCCCCCCCCTAATCCCCCTAAACCCCCCCCCCCCCCCCCCCCCCCCACAGTTTGTGTAAATTATTTTCTTTTATATTTATCTTCAGTTCTTTCGTTTATTGCTTGCTTGTTTGCTTGTGTTCGTTGGCTTGAGCTCCAATAGGAAGTCCTGTATGTCGGATGAAGGCATCCTGTTGTCCAACATCAGTGTGATGTCATACAGGACCTAGGGTTTGCGTGAGTATCCGTTGTCCCATGTCTGGCTTATTGGTGTGCAGACTGGTGGTTCCTCGCCGTGCAGGCAGATACTCTCCGACTTCGGAGGATTCAGCGATCCTACTGACTTTAGCCAGGACCCCGAAGGGACCTGTTGCCCAGGATGCTCGACGAGGACGCGTCAAGAGGTCTTGGCCAGTATAGAACCCGGCCCTGGTGCCTTGGAAACACCTCTGCGTTCCCTTTCGCTTATCATTCTTTTACATAAGGTAGTTCATTAACACATTTACAATTATTTATTGGCGCTTATAAAGTCGAAGAAAGAAGTAGATATTAGAGGACACGCACAAAATAGAAATTAAAAGTTATATTTACCATGCCAGGATTCGTACCTGTCACCCCGAAATGACGACAAATGACGTTGCAGGAACAAAGGCCACCCAGACATGCTTCGAAGAAGGTGCCATCATTAACCAGGGCGATCATTCACCTGAATCCGTAACTTTGGAATATGGACACAATTTGCATCTAATCATTGAAATAGCACCACAGGACTCAGAATTAAGTATTAACCCAGCACGGGTCAAGTAACAAACACATAAAACAGTATTGCAGTGTCCAGTGTAGTATGACAGATAGAAAAACCAAAGAGTAAATACTTTGTTAATCAGTCACAATCACGTTTTGCGTATACAATTTGTTCCCCAACCAGTAGCTGATTCAGTTCCGAAGGATAATATATCGTCACATATGACCTTCCATTTGGACCTAAGGACAATATATCGCCATACAAGGGTCACTGTGTTATTTGTTTTGTTTCGTGGTACTTTCCGCAATGTCAATGCTCAGTTAATGGAAATTTACATGTTACTACTTGTTCATCTGATTGTATACCATGCTTGGTCCAAACCTACTTTTTGTTTGAGACTGAATCAGGTAGAAAGCTGCAGTAACTTCCTCCGCCTCCATTCTCGGACTTGAGATTGTGGTGTCATATGCCAAGCTCTCCTTTACTAAACATTGGCCATTGGCATTGCTATGAATCCCCAGGCACTTTTTTATCTCTTAGCACAGAGCCATCGGTATAGATAATCACATAGACATGATTGGTCTGTTCCTATGCTGTACATTTAATGCAAATAAATATCAGTTGGGGAACCCCTTGAGGCCACAAGGACAGTCCATGAATAAATTTATTGGTGAACATATGGTGAATACGTTTATGAACTGTCTTAGTGGTCTCAAAGGATTTCATGAATTATATTTATGTGCATTACTTTTACTTAGGGTAGCACACCATTTCTTTGGGCCTTTTAAATATTAAAAGCTGTACCTTTGAAGTTGGAGTGGGTTCGCTTGATGGTGAGGGATACTTTTAATAGGGAAAGCTAATCCACACGTAAAATTCAGTCCATCACTACTATAAATAGTGTGTATGGGCCACGCTTGAGTTCAAAGCGAGCGAGCGCAAAAAGAAAAGTGCAAGTTACATATTTCAGACTAGGATAAACAACACCAGGGTGAAATACCACATGTTTAGTAAACTTAACGTAGGAGATACGGATCGATGTAGCTGTAGAACTGATGAAATGAAAGCTAAATATTTGATGCAATAGTGACCAAAGTAGAGCAGAGAAAGGTATTTTGACCTACACCCTTTCCATATGAGGACAACCTCTGCAGGGATGTCAACAAGCTTAAGTTGGCTGTTCTTTGCTTTGCATTTATTAATATTGACATTTGAAGGTAAGAAGCAGAAGAAGAAGAAAAGAAGAAGAAGTGAAGAAGAAGAAGAAGAAGAAGAAGAAGAAGAAGAAGAAGAAGAAGAAGAAGAAGAAGAAGAAGAAGAAGAAGAAGAAGAAGAAGAAGAAGAAGAAGAAGAAGAAGAAGAAGAAGAAGAAGAAGAAGAAGAAGAAGAAGAAAAAGAAGAAGAAGAAGAAGAAGAAGAAGAAGAAGAAGAAGAAGAAGAAGAAGAAGAAGAAGAAGAAGAAGAAGAAGAAGAAGAAGAAGAAGAAGAAGAAGAAGAAGAAGAAGAAGAAGAAGAAGAAGAAAAGCATGAGTGTTCTTATATCATTGTCATCCTCTTTCACAGGTGAAGATTCCCAAAGATAACCAGGAGTGGTTCTACAAGAACAGACAGCTTGAAAACTCTGAAACTCTCCAGAGCATACAGATTAGGAACAACGCAGTCATCGAAGTGAAGCGACTGTTGACTTGATTTCATGTGGTTATGAAGTTGTCTTATCTCTCTGTATGTTGCCACAGGAAAGATGTCTCATCTCACCTTGTTCCTCTTGTATCTTGCGGTGTCCAGGTGTAGCATAAACATCGGTAGAGTGCCCATTTATGGGCTTGATGTATCTATATTCCCTTGGACTCTGCTATTCCCTCCGTCCATCCTTTACGTGGTCGGCCTCTTCCTCTGCTTCTATCTGGTCTGACCATTTGACTTGCTGCCTTCTAATAAAATCTAGCGCTGCTATAATCCCCACTTAAGTCCTGATTTCTTCATTTCTGATTTTCTCTCTTCTTGATACATTGGGTATTCGTCTCAGGAATCTTATTACTATTGCTATTATTTCCCCCCCCCCCCCCCTCTTTTCCTGTCATTGTCCAGGTTTGGCATTGGTAGCATAGAGTTGGTAGGAAGATTATGTTGTAGAGTGCTTTCTTAGTAACTGTTGATACATGTTTATTTTTTAGTATTGGTGCCATCTGTCCAATGAGTTGGTTTACCTTATTGCATCTATTTTTCGATCTCTTCTTCTGATTTGCCATTTGATGATATTATACTTCCTATTTTAAAAAAAAATAAAATGAGCAAGAATGCGAGGAATTCTATGAAGACATCCATGACGTGCTAAATAAAATAGAGAAGCAGGACAACATCATAATTATGGGAGACTTCAATGCAAGACTAGGACATAACATAATGGGCATAGAAAAACATCTTGGGGCATTTGGAGACCAACATAATGAAAAAAAATTATAACAGAAGTATACTGATAGAGCTATGCAGCCAACACGACCGTTATATTACAAACACATTCTATAAACACAAAGACTCACAAATATACACCTGGTATAAGTGGAACTATCTAGATACCAAAAGCCAAACTGATTTTATAATAACAAGAAATAACAGAAAGAGAAATATATTAGATGCAAAGGCAGTGCCCAACTTAAGTATAAACACAGACTATAATGCAGTCATTGCCACAATAAGAACCATCAGTAGAAGAAAACAAAAACCAGGAAAGTACATGCCATGCGAATCAGTAAACTTGAAAAACCTCAAAGACGAGGCAGTGAGGAAAAATTATGAGAAAGAACTAACTGAAATCTTTTTGAAATTACCTATAGAAAGAAAAACAGTGGAAGAAGAATGGGAGATGTTCAAACCAAGAATTTTAAATTCTGCAAAAATAAAATGTGGAAACACGGAAAAAACACAAAACACGGATAAAGAAAATAACAAATTGGTGGAACGTAGAGGTAAAGAAAGTAGTAAAAGACAAATAGGAAAAATATAAAAAGTGATTGAAAAGCAAACAGGAATGTGATTACATAGAATATAGAATAGTGAGAAGACATGTGAGTAGAATAGCAAAGAGAGAAAAATAAAAAGACTGGGAGGAGTATGGAGAAACTCTAAATAAAAACTACAAGGAGGCAACTAGAAACTTCTACGAAAAGATAAATGCAATGAGAACCAGAGGAGAACTCTTTGACCCAACTGAAATAACTAACAACGAAAATGGAGAAACAATAAGTGAACAAAAACAAATCCTAATAAGATGGAAGCAGTACTTCGAACAACATCTAAACATTCCATCAGATGACACAGGAATTCAAGAAACCGATACAGATACTACCGAAGAACTAGAACCAGACATACTGAAAGAAGAAATCATGGAAGCCGCCAGATTAGCCCTATTGAACAAATCACCAGGACAAGATGAAATACCAAATGAACTAATTAAAGTAGCAAGAGAAGTAGGAATAGCATGGCTACATAGAATATTCAACCACGTTTGGGTAGAACAACAGACACCACGAGACTGGGGAAACGCCATAATTATCCCAATTTGGAAAAACAAAGGCAGCAAAACATACTGCACACAATACAGAGTCATTTCCCTTTTTAGTCATACTGGAACATTTTGCACAATTCTTGAGAAAAAATTACAAACTGCTATAGAATCCCAGCTAAGCGAAATGCAACTTGGATTTAGGAAAACCAAAGCATGCACAGGTGCCATTTTCGCTCTTAGACAACTTAGAGAAAAATCAATTGAATTCAAGGAGTCACTATACTTAGCCTTTGGCGACCAAGAAAAAGCATTTGATAGATTAGATAGAAATAAGCCGTGGAAAATCCTTAAACAATATTGAGTGAGTACACATCTAACAAACCTATGTAGAAGCTTATACATCAACAGGGAATGCACAGTGAGAGCAACTGGAGGACATTCAGAACCCTTCACCATAAGATGCGGAGTACGGTTGTGTCCTGTCCCCTCTTATTTTTTCATAACCTATATAGCAATCATATGTAAAGAAACCAGCCAAACAGAGACCGCAAGAACACCACATGACAAGAACGCAGAAGAAGAACCATCTGCAAATTACACCATTAGAGAACTCCTGTTTGCGGATGACTAAGCACTAATTGCAAAATCAGAAGATGAATTACAAGACCACATGAATAGTCTAAACGAAATGTGTAGGGAACATAACATGAAAATTAACACAAGTAAAACAGATGTAATACTTTAACTAAAGAAGAAAAGAACAACAACAATTCATCTGAATGGACATCCCCTGAAACAAGTAAAGACTGTCAACTACCTAGGAAGTATAATATCATCAAGTGGCAAATCAGAAGACGAGATCGAAAATAGATGCAATAAGGCAAACCAACTCATTGGACAAACGGCATCAATACTGAAGAACAAACATGTATCATTAGTTACTAAAAAAGCACTTTACAACACAATCTTCCTACCAGCTCTATGCTACCAATGCCAAACCTTGGACACGGTTTTCTCGGTTTCGGACTTCACCGATTGTTTCGGACAGATTATCGACGAAAAACGAGGATGCACACACATGATGGAACTTCAAATTAAAATCTTATTGTAACCTGTCAATCTTGTTGTTAAGGATGTCAAAAGTGGTAATCATGTGACATCACGGTGCAGATGAACACGGTACATCATAAAGACAGTTTAAAGATGGCAGCCCTACTTTTGACATGCACCAAAGAGGAACAGTGTTCTGTTATCCGTTTTTGTTTTGTTTTTTTGGGATAAGTGAAAGGGTGAAACATATATAAATTCATCGGCGATGGTGATGGTATGGTGACGCATGCCTCTCAGACCAGCAAATGTATGAGGAGTAGGACGTTTGAAAACTGTTCGGTCTGATGAAGAGGTACAGCAGGTGGTATATGAGTGGTTACACATGCCAAGAAGAGAAGGTTTTTCTACTGGAATGCAAGCACTTTATCGGTGCCGGAGGACTTTCTTTGAACGCAATGATGACTGCATTCGAAAAAAATGATACATTTGTTCTTTACTTTTTCAAAATATGTTCACATACACAGACACACACAAACATTTAAGGTTTTAATTTGAAGTCCCTTTTTGTATATATATAAATATAAGTATTGTTTATTGTTAGTTTAGCCATTGCTGTTTTTCTTGCATAAATTCAGTTTTGCATGTTGACTTCACGCTATACTCACACCTTTTAAGCATTGGATTGCTTCTTGTGAGCTATCAGCTTGTGTTGGTTATTGGCTGGTAGACGAAATCCTCACAAATACTGAGGTATCACTCTCCGGAGCCCTCTACCGTGAATCCATATTTCCCATAAATTTATTAAATCACATATTTCTTTATTATTTTGCTAATTGTCAATGATTCGTTTCCATTCATCAGGACTGGCTCAATATGGCTCATAAGAACTGTTTTCCTCACATTGATTGGCAAAGATACATTGCAGAGAATATTCTCCTCCTGTGAAGTGCTGTTTTTCCTTGGGCTATTCTACATTTAACTTCTTTAATACATCTTCCATCTGCTGTAAATATTCATCATCATTATCATCTAGTGCCTTGCTGGCTGGCATGGGTGATCATGCTTTTCAACAAATTAGGATCTCCGACGTCATGGATCAATTCGTGTGTAGACTTTCTTCCCTGCTATGACACAAGGCTGTCAAAAATTGTCTCACGCTGTCATACTCTGTCTCTCTTTCCACAAATCTTTCTGGTTGCCACATGTTCCGATTTTTGTCTTATCATAATGTGGCCAGATATGATGGTTGTTTCTTTCTGATGTTTGTGATAAGTTGTCTTTGCGACTCAACTTCCCTCAAAATGTGCAGATTGCACATTTTGGCTGTCCAGTTAATCTTCAGACTGTACATATGATCTCAGTGTAAATATGATGTGTGTATTAGAAATAAAATAATAAAGAACAAAACATCTCCTTGTTTATATTTTGTTTGGTTTGTAAAGTTAATAAACAAAGAGAAACGGAGAGTGGGATGGGTCTAATTTGCATGAACACTCTACAAAAATAAACATAAGGGATACAAATGACAGAGCAATAAATCAACATTAGGCTAGACATTTGTATTAGAATCAGTTGCTCCTAATTATTTTTATTTGCTCTCTCGTTTTGAACTCAAGCATAGTCCATAATGGACGGATATTTGCGCGTGGATGAAGAATGCGGCTATATCATGGGTGTTCTGCCCAGGGCAGGCAAGTGGGTGGGGCAATGAACCTCCTGATGGTGTGGATGCTACTTTCCCTCTAGTCGGGGAGCTAATATATGATAACGGTGATGTGGTGAGGACTCTGGGATACAATGGAGAGTGCAGCTGAACAGACGGAGTACCCACATCCGGAAACACTGGCGCAGAAGGGAGTGAGCAGAGTGTCTGTGCGATGATCAAATTAGTTAGTTAGGTCGCTCGTTTAAAGCGTGAAAATTTAATGAGCCTTTACAGTTCAATTTGGAGGCAGAATTGTGAAGGAAGGTTCCGGTGCTTTCACCTTGACCACAAATAGCCTGACTATGGAAGTCATGGCGGTAAGTAAAGCAATAATATGGCTTGAGACATAGACATTTACTCGGGCAAGTGTCTTTTAGTGACCCAATGAGTATACTCGGGAAGATAGAGATGGGGTGGGTCCGAAGACAGTGGTTATTGTCTCTGGAGCGGTCACGGCTGGAATCCGAGCACTTATGGACTGAATGGTTCAATGTGCAATGAGGATGATCTGTCGACTAATTAAGTAATGGACGATGCTAAACAAGTAGAGGAAAAGCCAGCGGATGTAAAATCAAATTCCTACTGAAATAATCAGCATTGGAACTCCCCAGTGACCTTTGAAGGAGATTGAGCACGTGTGAGAATGTCCGAAGTGCAATGATGTGGATTCTTAAATTCAGCTTTCAGTATTCTTTCGTCTTCTGTGACGCAATTTCAAGACTTGTGGATGCAGTTATCATACTATTTCAAGAGCCTGCATGATTTCCATGCGACTGGTAACTCTGTGCATTACAACTTGTTAGCACATCACTCTGTGTTGAATGCGGGAAAACAAGAAAAACGCAAACACGGCTGCTCTAGTGCGATAAAATATTACCCGCATCACAGACCATGTAAAATGGACTTAGAGAAAATATATTAAATATCGGGCAAACGCTTATCATCATCATCATCATCATCATCATCATCATCATCATCATCATCATCAGGTGCCATGACGATAGGCCTAAGCGTTGGCAGTTATGTTTCGTCAACTCACACGATCACCAGAGTCGTGGATCAACTTCGAGTTCTTGTCTCGACCATGCCACGTGACCAAGCCATCGAGATATTTACTTATCTGCTTTCCCTTAGTTCTTTTCCCCTCAATCTTGCTAGATGTCACCAAGTTCTATAGTTTTTTCCCCGTCTCATAACATGTCAAAAACGGTGACGGGGTCTGTGTCTAATTTCTCTAATCATTGTAAGGTTTTCATCTGTTTCTTGTAGGACTTGCTCATTGTTTTTTCCCTATGTGTCCATGGTATTCTTTGCATTTTCTCTGATTCTCTATTACACAAAACATGACTATCTTGGCATCTATAAAAAAAAAGGTAGTTTGTCATTGCTTTCCTTCTTAGCAGTGACCATACAGGTCGATGACCGTAACATTGTCTCCAAAGAGAGATCACCTGCCTACCGTTGTGAAATTGGAGACCATAACCTACAACTATCTATGGACTGCTTTTCAACGTCATCCACCAACTGCACACATGGCTTCATGTGACCCTGATCAGGGAGCTAAACGGGCACTCCTCCTTGTCCAAGGGTGACCCGTAGGCAGTACCGTGCGGTATATTTTCTCAGTATGATGCAAGACTTCGAAATGCCGCCTCTTAGATGTTGTTTACTTTACAAATGCCGCCCCCTTATGAAGTCCCCTTACGGTACCACCTGATGCTGCTGCCTCTCTGTATAATAGCACAGCAAGGCCCTGTCCGAAGGCTAGTGAAGGGAAAAAAGGCACCTTACTTCTCCTTTGTTAGGGAATACCGCTATCCCGTCACTATAATTAGACGGTGGGGATTTTCCTTACATTTGATGTATTTATAGACATTAGATTTCCCATTATTATTTTTCGGATGTTGACCATCTTTACATACTTAAAGACTACTTGACACTGGTGTAAACGGTATTTATGTTTAAAATAATTAACTATTTACACGTGATCCTATCATTGTTCTATTATTTATATAAAATTATTTGCCCGAATGATCTTTATCACGTATAGGTCAGTACAATACAATTCAATTGTGGGTGACGGGGTAGGTGTATCCCCTATGAAAGGAGAAGTAAGGTGCCTCCTTGCCTCCGCTAGTCTACGGGACACCCTTGGGCAAGGTGGAGTACCCGTTTAGCCTCCAGATCAGGGTTACGCGAAGCCTTGGATGCAGGTGGTGGATGAAGTTGAAGAGCAGCCGACAGATAGTTCTAGGTTCCAGCTTCACAACGTAGGCAGAGGATCTCTTTTTTGGGGAGACAATGGCTACGGTCATTGACCAGTATGGTCACTGCTAAGAAGGAAAGCAATGGCAAACTACCTTCTTTACAGATGCCAAGAAAATTATGTTTTGCGGTCTCATCGAATATCAGAGAAACGGCATAAATGGATGCTCCATAGGAGCAGCCTCGCCCGATAGGGGTAGTCATATGCACCAGGTGATTCCAGACCACTAGCAGGCTACTGAGTGCAAAAGATTAATATCATTGAAAGTAGGAACTTGGAATGCTAGAACAATAAGTGCAGATGGAAAATTAGAAAACATCAAACAGGAAATGGAGAGAGTGAGAAGATTAATATATTAGGAATGTGCGAAACGAGATGGAAAGGGGCAGGGATAAAGACAGGAGATGATTGTAAGATTATTTATTCTGGTGGAGAAGAAAGGCAAAGAGGGGTAGTCATTATATTGGATCGGCAAAAATCAAATTCTGTTAAAGGATATTGGGCTGTGTCAGACAGAGTTCTATTAGTACAATTAAACGGAAGAACTGTTAAAATAAATGTCATTCAAACATATGCTCAAACAAGTGAATGCGATGAAGAAATATAGAGGAATTGTATAATGACATTAAGTTTGCTTTGAAGAACTGTAAAAAAATCAGAAATAAATATCATAATGGGTGATTTCAAAGCAATTGTAGAAAATCAAAATGATGAATGCAGTGTAGACAACCATGGTTTGGGAGAGCGAAACGAAAGTGGATACAGACTTGTAGAATGGGCAACAGAACAGGAAATGGTTGTAGGAAACACCTGGTTAAAACAGCATCCTAGAAGATTCTGGACATGGAGGAGTCCAGACAGCAGGATTAAAAACCAGATAGATTACATCTTGATTAGCAGAAGTTTCGAAATGCGTTAACAGGCGTAGAAACAATTCCCAATGCAGACTGTTACAGTGATCGCAGATTAATTACAGACGCATTGAGGGTAAAGTTAAAGAAAGTCCAGTTTGCAACAGGAAATATTAAATATGATTTGTGCAAATTGAAAACTGACAAATAAATACAAGATAATTTTAACATAAATGTAAAGAACAAGAAATTTTATACATTGTCTGATCCAAAGATCCCATTTCAAGATGTGGACGATCAATGGGAAACGTTGAAGAATTCAATCAGTTTGGTTGCAGAAAAAAATTATTCCAAAATTAAAGAAAGTGGTCGTAAGACATGGATGACTGAAGACATTTTACAACTATTGGAAACAAGAAGACAGAACAAAAACAATCCTGCCAAATATGAAGAAATTCACAGAAAAGTCAGAATATTATTAAAGAGGCAATAGAAGCATGGCTCGGGAAAAATTGCATAGAAATTGAAAAACAACACAACTGTAAAGATACTAAATTAATGCACAAAAGAATTAAGGAGCTTAATAATCAAAGAACACGTACATCAGCAGGCTGCCTAAAGACAGACGATGAAAAAATCACAATATAGAAAGATCAGATTTTACATATATGGTCAGATTTTGTGAACAACCTTTATGATAATAACAGAGAAGAATAGTATGATATTCAAAATAATAATGAAGGACCATCAATTTTGAAGATGGAGGTTCAGAATGCTCTTAACCACATGGAAACTGGCAAGACCTCCGGTTCAGACAGCATTACAACAGGAATGATTAATGCTTTAGAAGAATATGGAATAGATAAAGTTACTAGACTGCTGAATACATTATATGATACTGGAGATGTACCTCATGAATTATGTAATTCTTTATTTATTGCAATCACAAAGAAATCAGAAGCCTTGAAATGTGATCAACATCGAACAATTAGTATAATGAGTCACATCACGAAGAGTTAGCTAAGGATTATTATGCAAAGAGTTAAGAAGAAACACAACCTGAAATAGGAGAAAAACAATGTGGGTCTGTGAAAGGCAAAGGTACAGTAAATGCTGTGTATATAATTGAACGTTCTACAGCCCCGGGAAGGTTAACCCGGTCAACAAATGCCCGCAGAAGTCGGATGTGTCGGCCTAACGGCGCAAGAACGCAGCTCTGCTGTAAACAGGCACAACGCAATTACATCCGAAAAAAAACTCCGGATGAACGAAGAAGAAGAACGTTCTACAGAAGTAAACAACGGAGCGCTTATTTGAATGTCCCGAATGCTGTGATATCGGTTCCTAAATCAATCAATCAATCAATCAATCAATCAATCAGTCAATCATAAGTAAACAGATCTACACCTTTGCTTTATTGACTACGCAAAAGCTTTCGATAAAGTGGGACATGTCGACATTAAATGGGTGCTTGAAGATCTACAAATTGATGGAAAAGACCTTAGGCTTGTAAAAAAAAAACATATTGGAAACAACAAGCTGCCATAAGAATTGATTATGAAGTAGGTCAAAATCAGCCTATTAAGAGAGGTGTGAGACAGGGATGTGTAATGTCTCCAGGTCTGTTGTCCCTGTAGTGTGAAAATATTTTCAGAAATGTAGAGGATATAAATGGAATCAGCATTGGAGGACGAAACATCAATAACATTAGATATGCAGATGATACAGTATTAATTGCAGACAATGAACGGGATCTGCAACATTTAGTAGATTCGGTTGTTGTACACAGTTAATATCTAGGGTTAGAATTGAATTGTAAGAAGATACAGATTATGGTCGTCACTGGGAAGAAGGAAATACCACAATGTAATATATAAAGAAATGGGCATATTCTTAAACAAGTGAATCAGTACAGTTATCTTGGAACAATCATAATATCTGATGGGAGATGCCTTGAAGAGATTGGAACAAAAATTGCCTCTGCGATGGTAGTCTTTTGCAAGATGAAAAACATACTGGCCATTAAAAAGATATCAATTTAAACGAGAAAAAGTGTGTTGAAGTGCTGAATAGAACCTGTACTTTTGTATGGACGTGAAGCGTGGACAATGAGCAGACAAGCGGAAAACATCTCATGGCGGTGGAAATACGGTTTCTGAGGAAAATGCAAAGAAATCCATGGACAGATAGAAACACCAATGAAGCAAGTCCTTCAAGAAACGAATGAAGATCGTAAACTGAATAGAGTCATTAGACATAGACAGTCACAGTTAATGGGACAATGAATGAATCATTAAAAAAAATAACGAGAATTAGATTGTGAGCTTTACTAGAGCGCGGTTACAAGTAGCAAAATGGACGCTGCGGCTAAAGCTTTCGTCAGCACGGAACAAACAAACACAGACACACAACTACACGAAAAACACCACATGAAATTATTTATCTGCATCCTTGTTTGGCTGAAAATGCCTTAAGCGCTTACTGTTTGATGTGGATGGAAACAACCGGATGTATGGTGTAAAGGATTGATAAGTGACAGGGACTGGCTTAGCCGTCTGATGGGAGGCATGGATGGATGACCATGTGAGCGAACGGTAAAAAGCAGATTAACAGTGAACTATAACTGGCTCTTTGGCGAAGGTGTAGTTCGCAATACCGCATACCATGTAGTAACACAGCTGCGGGAGCTTGGAATGCAGTCCGCACTGCGTTGGTTTGCATAGAATGGCATGAGTTGCCGGTTGCTCAGAAAGCAATGAGAAGCCACTGAACGCAAACATGCCAAACATCACAAACCGCAAAAATAATGCTGGGGCTTGCGACATCCTGTAAAGGATATGCTACCACGGTTTTCTAATGGGCTATACAACTGCGGGGATAGGAAAATGGGGGAGGGGAGCTGGAAGTTAAATGAAACTACGTTGGACATTGAGGCGGTGAGGGGAGAGTAAACCAAAGTGGAAGATGAGGTGGTTTTCCAATGTCTTACGATCACCTTCGAGATGTGCACGATTTGAGCGCCGTGTCCTGTATGTTCGCTACACCACAGTGGGCAGAACTGTTAAAGTGTATGGATACCAGTTTCTGGGCACCACTGTTGATATCAGATAGGTGTTGCCTAAGAAATAACAATTAGAGCATTGCTTTGCTGATCCGGCAGCTTCTGCAGCTTGTCTTGTTCCAGATGTAGAGGTGTTACCTTTCCTCTGGATTGAACTAGGCAGGCCGAGAGAGGGAATCATGCTACATGGGCAACACATGATATCTATATTTTAGTCCAGGCGTTGTGCTATGGAGAGGTAATAACTCCATTCCTTACAAACTATCGTCTGTCAAGACGGCAAGGTGCCAATGATGATAGCAATGATACCTAAATCTGTCAGCAAGACTTAGACCTATTTCTCCAATATATCTCATGTCACAACGTGTGCAGATGATCGCATAGATAACGTTGCGACTCGGGCACGAGAAACCCTCACGGGTGTGGAGAGTGGTCTTAGGGAATGCCGGACTTTGGGTTTGAAGCACACGTGGGCTGATCTTACAACGTGATCGAAGACAAGCCATCATGCCAGGAAGAGACTTATGAGATTGGGGTAGACTGCTATGGACCAGCACATCCCTAAGGTTATGATCATGCCTGTAAGCCACCGGTGGTGGGTAGAGGGGCTCTGAAAAGACATCGCGAGTGATCGGGTCTGCCTAAAGAATAGATAGGTGCCTTAGGGGGATATTCTTGACAGTAATATTATGAGGATGGTAGGTTAGTAGAAAGGATCGGTCTATTATTTCATGGTTTAGGCCTGGAGGAGAGAGCCACGGCACCATTGATAGATTGACAGCGGTAAAGAGCTGTAGACAAAATGTTATCAGTATAGTCACGAAGGTGGAAGAAATCCAACATATCGTGGGCTTTTTGACGGAAGTCGTTATTATCCTGACAAATCCGTCAGAGACGTAAAAGTTGGGAGAAAGGAATTGAACCCTTACAAGAGGGGGGATGTGAGGAGGCATAGAGGAGGAATGCGTGGGAGTCAGTTGGTTTATAATAAACCGTCGTACATAGACCCGTGGAGCCTAAAGAGACTGTTAGATATAAGAAATTGACAGCCGACGAAGAAATAATGGAGGTGAGCCTGATGCTTGGATAAATGTTGGAGAAAAAGGCAATGGAAGTCCTGGAGATCAGACAAGGGCATGTCTGAAACACCGAAGCAGTCATCGATGTACTTCCTGTAGATCGGTGTATTGACTCCATATCTGGGGTGCTCCAGATAGCCCATGAAGAGGCAGGCATAACTAGGACCCATCTTGGTGCCCATGGCCACACCGCTAATCTGGTCGAAATAGTCCCCATTGAACTTAAACGAATTGAGGTTGATGACTAACTCTGCGAGACGCAGCAATGGTCCAGTGGTTATGGTGGAGTTGTGCCTTTTCTCCAAGAAACATTTCAAGGCTTTAAAGCCGTCAGAGTGAGGAATAGATGTATAGAGTGAAGTCACATCTAAAGTGAAGATGTGGTACTGAGAAGGGGTTGTGAAACTGATGAAATCGAAGATAGAGATAGCGTGGTTGGTGTCTTTGATATACGAAGGGAACATTTTTTGGGGCATGTTATGAGAAGAAATTAATTGGAGAACTTGGTGACAATTGGCAAGATCAAAGGGAAGAGACCTAGGGAAGACCGAGAAGTAAATACATGGATGGCTTGGCCACGTGGCATGGTCGATAAAGAAACACGGAGCTGATCCACGACTCTGGTGATCGAGTGAGATGGCAAAACATGGCAGCCCACCCTTATCGGTATGGCACATGATGATGATGAGGTCAATAATTTAGATAAGACACCTTATCACAAACATCAGAAAGAGGTTTTGGGAATTTCCAAACTGATAAAATACGTCTTTGACTTAAAAGGATGCGTGCCATCAATAACTGCTAATTGTTTCTAAAATCTGAGAAGTAAGTAACACGTATTTAGATTATTTATTTTGATTTGCAATGTAAAAATGCACATTAATGTATCACAATTGATCACAGTCTTGTCACACACACACACACACACACACACACACACACACACACACACACACACACCCGCGCGCGCGCACACACAGACACAGACACACACACACAGATACATAGACACACACACAATAAGAATAAGAAAACGGTTGAATTGAAAATTAGACTCAGAAACAGGCGCACGTATGACGTGCTCTCATTCCATTGTTGTTTCTTTTGTACACAACGTGTGTTGCAGTAGTCTCCTCTAGCCACCGGAATGCCGCTGTTACTGCCTCCACCTCCATTCTCATGTTGGAGGTTGTAGTCTCATATGCCAGGCTCTCCTTTTTCAAGACTCGCCCATTAGCCTTTGCAATAAAGCCCCAGCCACTACGTCTGTTTCTCACCACTGACCGATCGGTGTAGATGACTATGCCACCTTGTT
Source organism: Cepaea nemoralis (assembly GCA_014155875.1). Classification (NCBI taxonomy): domain Eukaryota; kingdom Metazoa; phylum Mollusca; class Gastropoda; order Stylommatophora; family Helicidae; genus Cepaea; species Cepaea nemoralis. The sequence continues at coordinate 100,864 of JACEFZ010024313.1, read as the reverse complement.
GTGTGTTGCTCTAGATCAGCTGTTGCACTTCAAACTCAGTGCAGCCAGCTGCCCATTCTCTGCACTCACGACCCAGTGTTATTATTACATTGTGCCAGTCCGTCATGTCTTCCGGAACTTCAACCCACTCTCTTTCACGATTGATGGTCTCTAGATCACACACCTGACTTATAGAAAGTTCTGCCTGTGCCATCCAGGACCTGCCTCGTCTTAAGTCTATAACCCTTTACCATATCCATTGCTGCATGCAGCGGGTGATCCCTGTCTGCGGCAACTCTCAGGTACCATTTGGCCTGAAGGACCCTATTCCTATCCGTCATTGTAGGTAGCGCAAGGATATGCCTCATGCAGATAATTGGTGTGTCCTTTGTGCACCCCAGTATTAACAGCATGGCAGCATTCTGTATGCGCTCCAACCTTTCAAGCTGGCTTTTTGATACTGTCAGCAGCCCCAAAACTAGCCACGGGGGAATGCACAGGCTGATAGGCTAGCAGGGAATGCACCTCTTGGTGGTATTTTGCCTATGGACAAGGGGGAGGTGGTTGTGCGCTTGTGGGACCAGGTGGAGAAGGCGGAGGAACAGATTGAGAACCCATATGTGGAAAGAATGAGATTGCGGGGGATCGGCAGGAGTTCTGGAAGAATCTCAAAACTGAAAGTGAAGACCAGGAGAACTTTTAATCAGATAGCGGTGGGAACTATTAGTAGTATGACTCTTCGCTGGCTGTTGAACGAGGGGAGTGAGCACGTATGGGAATATCCTGAGTGCAGTGATGTCGGTTCTTAACTCAACTCAACTGTTTTTTTTTTTGTTGGTTCCATTGCAGTCAACACCAGCATTTTTCACCTGCTGTTGATGTCTTGGCACGTTTTACGTTCAGTAGTTTGCCATGTATAGCAGCGAGTCTTGGAATGTAAATAAACAAATTAGGAAGAACTTAGAAGCAACAGAGATGTGGTTTTTAAGACGAATGTTGCGAATTCCTTGGACTGCCAGAGTAACTAACAAAGATTGCCTGAAAGAGGCTAATGAAACTAGAACACTATATTATATACAACAATAAGAAAGAGACAAACAGCTTTCTTTGGCCATGTGATGAGAAGAGAGGCATTGGAGAACATCGTGACAACTGGAAAGATCGAGGGGAAGAGAGGCAGAGGCAGACCAAGAGAAATGATGCTGGACGGATTGAGACGGTGGCATGGAGGAATATCAGCATCAGCAGAGTTGATCCAGAACACCAAAGACCGAGATCTGTGGAGAGCCATGAACGCCTACGCCACCCGGCACGGCACTTGATGATGATGAGTTTGCCATTGATTTCTGAACGACTGACTCACATACCCCCGTAAGTAACCAGAGCGGCGCGATCCGCTGCAAAATCTCGCGCAGCTATGTTTCGTACTTGAGTATACGGGATTACGAACAGCGTCCTTAATACCTTCGCTAAGTTGACGGCTCCATTGCTAGCTTCATGGAAACAGTAAAACACCTTCGGGAAAACCCCGATGTTTAAACCCCGAGCCATTTTGGGTAATCCCAATGTCACGTAACTGCAAAACCTTTTGGAAATTTCCAAACTTAAAAAAAAAAAAATCGTCTCAGACTTTAAAGGCACAACAATATTTAGTAAATCGGTTTTTGTTTTAATGCGACCTTGAAATAATCAGGGAATTTAACATGTGTTTAGTTAACAACTAACCCTAACCCTTAACCCCTGACCTATTCACTGCGGAACTATTTGGGACCGGAATTCGGAAGAGTGCCATGAGTACGAGTAAATAAATAGCATCAGGGCGGAGATACGAAAACAAGTAACCGTATGGAACCGCAAAAATTATGTTGCTAAAATTGGGCCAATCAGTGAAAGGCGGGAAAAAGTGCCACCAATAACCGCTGATTGAAGAATTGAAGATTGTTTCTAAAATCTAAGAAGTAAATATAACACGTATTTAGATTATTTATTTTGATTTGCAGTGTACAAACATACACATTAATGTATTACAATTATCATAGTATTTTAATTTCATTATTTTATGTTATGTGAGTTTGAAACAACTGAATGGTGTTGTCAGTTTTTATTTTAGTTTTGAAACGCCTTGACAGAACATTCATTCATTTAGATTTATTCATTCACTGTCCTTTGCAGAACCTCGCTCCCATAACAACCTTCCGGAAAACCTCTCGGTCGTAAGCAAGATGTCCCGCGTTCGATACATCCATCTGGAGATCAACCGCCACATCCTGCACTCTTCTTCTCTTTGGCCTTCCTCTTCCTCTCTTCCCAGACATATTATATTTATAATGATATTGATATCAATCAATCAAGTGCCATGCCGGAAAGCGTGGGCGGTCTTTAAGTGAATCATAATGGTATTTATTATTATTGATATACTCCTCCATTATTCTCTCAAAACTTTCGTGACGTTTCAAGTGACCAACATTTTTCAATTTTCTTTGTTTTATCGTCTAGTAGTAGTAGAGCCAACCTTCTTCAATTCAATATTCAGACCTTTTTGTTTGGATACATTTGTTCTCTTCTGTATCCAAGATATTCTTAGAATCACTCCTAGGGAGAACTATCATGATTTTAAATTTGAGAATTTACTAATGAATCCGCCACAGAAGATAGGCCTTGAAATTCAAAATCTAATGGTACCTCAATGATGCCTGTATGTCACTTATAAGTGAAGATATTCACATTTTTGTGAAGGTTTGACGAGTTGCGATTTTTCATACTATTCACCCGTAAGTGTAGCTCTCTAGTGTGTCCCATTCCTCCCCCAGCGGGTGTTCGTGTGTGTGCGTGCGAGATTGTCTCAAATGGTCGTATGAAAACTGACTTCAAAAATATGTTCTGTCATGTTAAATGATTACAAAATAGTACAAGTATACAAATAAATTATTAATGGTCTGTAAACTTGTGTTCTCTTTAACTTTAGTAGGTCAAATCGCACGTTTTGTGTATTGAAAAGTGTAGCGCAATCGATATGCGCGGCCGTCATGACCCATTCACAAAGTCACATCTTCGCAGAAAATCTGTTTTTCAACCACAATTTGAGCAAGTTTAGCGATGAAACTATGCTGATTCAGGGGCAATATTTTATATGGCGATTAAAATTCACATTAAACAAAGACATCTATTGGATTCATCGATTCCGATACGCGATCATTCGGCTGCCTCTGTGGTATTCGCTCCCCGGCAGTCGGCAGCTTGCACAGATCCATAGAGCACACTGTAGTCACAAACTTCCAGTTTCTTAGTTCTATATAATATTTTAGTTCGTAATGTTTAATAGTTTCTATTATATCATCTAATAATTTTGTGAAAAATAAAAAAAAAAATGTCCAGCCGGGAAGAGAACCCCGGTCTCCCGCGCCTCTCGCGTGACAGGCGAACTGCTTATGACTCCGCTAGCGAGCACACAATGAATTTTCCACAAAGATTTTTATATAGACAAGCCGCCGTTTTGGGTTTCATGATCGTAACACATTTTCGGCTGTTTTTCAACCACAATTAAAGCAAGTTAGCGATTAAACTTTCCAAATTTCTGAAAAATCTGATGCAGAATTCGAAAAACCATCTACAATTGATGGTTTTCTATTGAAAGCGCCAGAAAAAAATTATTTACGGTTCAGCTTGCCGTTTTCATTTTTCTCCGCGCGCGAGGTTGGTCTCAACCAACACGGGTCATAGACGGATTATGAAAACTGACTTCAAAAATATGTTCCGTCATGTTAAATGATTAAAAGATAGTACAAGTATACAAATAAATTATTAATAATCTTTAAACTTGTGTTCTCTTTAACTGTTGTAGGTCAAATTGCACGTTTTGAGTGGTGAAAACTGAAAGTGTACATGCCAATTCGATCGATACGCGCATGCGCAGTCACCATGGCACATGGCCATTATCATGCCATGTGTTTACCCATTCACAAAAACACGCTTCGCCGAAAATGTTCTTTTACATCCACAAAAGAGCTAGTACAGCGATAAAACTTTCCAGATATATTTAAAATTGTAGGCAAAGTTCAAAAATACATCTATAATTGATGCAATTCTATCAACAACGCTAGAATAGTGTTACAAAGTGCACACGCCAGTCGGATCGATATGCACAAAGAACAAAAACATGCCTCCGCAGAAAATGTTGTTTTTCTCCACAATTACAGCTAGTACAGCGATGAAACTTTCCAGATATATTTAAAATTGTGTGCAGAATTCAAAAATGCATCTATAATTGATGCAATTCAATCAGCAACACACACAAAAAATAATTACGTTAAGTATGAAATATATTCGTATTTATATAAAAGTTGACCATGTTTTCAACCAATCGCCGTGCACGGAATATTAAGCCTACCTTTCCTGGAAAACCCAGGATGACGTGTGTTATTGTCACATGAGATTTGAATGAATGAATGACGTCGAAAGAATGCATGGTAAATTAGACAGCGATTTCCGGGACGAGATTTTCAATGGCGATCTGACTCTGTACATGACTTTTGTTTTTACTTCGGGTAATGGCATGATGGAACACATGAAACCTGCATAGTTGGATACCTTTTGAAACAAGAAATCCAACAGTACCTTATTCAAGTCTGTAGGTCAATTCTAAGCCGGTATATTAATGTTTGTGTGTTAGATTATCATTTAATATTAGCAGTGTCAGAATTATCGAACTTTCCCGGCTGCTTCCGGCTTGGGTTTTCTTAATTTCGCGAACTTTTTGTCGCTTCGTCAAGCGATCACTTCCGGTTGGACCATGTCCAGCTATATGTCAATTAAACGAAAGCAGTGTGGTACGATGAAAGGGGAAGTTATTCTCATATATTCAGCATTGGTCCTTCTGCTAGGCGCCAACTTATTGAGCCGAAAAAACGTTTTCTCTGGATTTTATTTGGTTCTATTCACGATTAGTAAGCTAATGTGTCTTATAACTCCTGTATTTAAAAGAATCCGTAACTTTTTATTGCATTTTTGAATCCCACGTTCAATTGTACATAAATGTGAAGAGTTTCAATATTCTAGGTGTTTGCTTTCAGGAAAAAAATATTTAGTGACATTTGGCCATGGCCGTCATACAGAGACACAAAATTCAAGATTGCGGCGCCCATACAATAAACTATAGCGGACCTGTATTTATTTATAATTAGAACTGGTAATTTAACTACTAAAATTAAACAAAATACAAGTGTCATTTGTAGCAGTAATGTATCTGTGTACTTTGCATAATAATATTTCAGCATTTGACATGACTGAAAATAATTTTGAAAGCCAGTTTTCAGCGTTAAGTAAGTAAGGAGTACTTTTTTTCTAAGCTGTGCTGCAGCACATAATTATAATCACGGCCACATTTCCTGAACATTTAGGATAACTAGATGATGTTACATGTTGCACATATATGAAATCAATTTCAGTAACATACGTATTCATGAATGTAATACATTACACAGTATATCCATCATCCGTGCAAGAGAAAACCTGAGTGTTACACATCAGTGCCACACAGTATAATAATCTTGCTGTGCCAACCCATATTTTGTGGATTACCGGTGGTCTGATCTTAAACAACCCCAATAACACAATGCATTGGGATTCTGAGGATAAGCAAAAAACTTGTTTTCCAATTTTCATTTTCTCTTCATTGCTCCCATTTTTTTCAGCTTCCTATCCTTCTCATTCCATTCTTATGCCTTAATGTAGTCACTGTAGTCTTCTCCATGGTTATATGTTGTGTTTTGTGTATGTATTTGTTTGTAGATGAAGGCTAGTCGCAGCAACGTCCTGTTCGTTTCATAATTTTTTTCTGTAAAGCTGGATTACTTTGTGTTATTTTCTATTTTTTATATTCTTGTGTATTGTGCTATATGTATATCTATTTCTAGGTTATTTTATGATTTATATTTTTCAGTTCAAGGGAGACCCTGCGTAGAACCATCATCAGAGAAGGCTCATTGAACGGCCAAGTAAACATCCAAGACCTGCAACAGGTAGCAGCGAACAGCCAGATCAAGGAAATGTAAGTACATTTTAATTTTGTTTGGAGGTAGAGAAGCTGTGAAGCCATTTTAAATTGTTAATTAGGTCACAGCACATCCTATCGAAAAATAAAAAATACGTCAAGTTAGGCCTCACCGCCCAGGACGCAATGATATATGGCACAACGTTGTCCGTTTAAAAATAAATAAGCCACGGTAATAGAAACCAAATAATAAACAATTGGCGGCCATTTTAAATTGTTAATTAGGTCACGGCACATCCTATCGAAAAATATAAAATACGTCAAGTTAGGCCTCGCCGCCCTGGATGCAATGATATATGGCACAACGTTGTCCGTTTAAAAATAAACAAGCCACGGTAATAGAAGGCAGAATTTCTCAGCTTCCAATTTTAGGGCCGAGATAAAATCTTACTTATCTCTTAGTTTATCGTTGCACTTCCTGGTATTAAATTACGTCACCATATAATTCATAACTCCGCTTAGAATTAACGTACACTCTTCGTTGAGATACCGTTGGATTCGTCTTGTCAAGCTCTATCTAACTGGTATGATTTCATAAGTAAAAACCCAATTTTTAAATATTGACCAAAATTGCTATTAATATGAACAAAGAGGAAAATACTCTTTCGTACTTTGACAAATTGTGACCAAAACATGTACGCAACGCGCAGATAAACGCTCATGATTTTTCCTCGCTAAGGGGGAATAACTCGTTATTTTGAGGGCCACCGTGAGAAAGCAAAATTCAAATGAAAACCTTAAACTCCCTCTTCCTCCTGCCTCTTCCTCCACTCCAGCTCCTCATTCTTCCTCCACTCCAGCTCCTCATTCTTCCTCCTCTTTCTTCCTCCTCTTTCTTCCTCCTAAGCCATTTTAATAATATGGCGCTATTTTCCCAAATGCAAAAATAATGCACCACGACTGTCATGTAATAATAACAATTGCCCCGGGAAGGTTAACCCGGTCAACAAATGCCCGCAGAAGTCGGATGTGTCGGCCTAACGGCGCAAGAACGCAGCTCTGCTGTAAACAGGCACAACGCAATCACGTCCGAAAAAAAACTCCGGATGAACGAAGAAAAAGAAGATAACAATTGTGAATAATGTAATAAACCCTAAGATTTATGGTGGCTTTCAACTTTTATAAAATGCCAAATAATGCACTTTAGAAAAAGTAAATAACCAAACCATGAGTTATTTAGTCTGAATATATTTTAGTTGCATGTCCTTCACAGGACGTAGCAGTCAATTCCAGCTTTTTTGGCTGTTCATGATTTCTGGGCAAATTTTACATTCAGTAGTTTGCTAAGAATTATCATGCAAAGAATGAGGAAGAAGATACAACCTGAAATAGGGGAAGAACAATGCGGGTTTGTAGAAGGAAAGGGTACAGTAAATGCTGTGTATATGCTGCGAACAGTTATTGAACGTGCTATAGAAGTAAACAAGGATATACATCTTTGCTTTATTGACTATACAAAGGCTTTTGATAGCGTTAGACATGTCAGCATGGTGGATATGCTTGCAGATCTACAAATTGATGGGAAAGACATTAGACTTATAAAAAACATATATTGGAAACAACAAGCTGCAGGATTGATAATGAAGTGGGACAGTATCAGCCAATTAAGAGAGGTGTTAGGCAGGGATGTGTGATGTCTCCAGATCTTTTTTCCCTGTACAGTGAAAATATTTTCAGAAATGTAGAGGATATAAATGGAATCAGCATTGGAGGACGAAACATCAATAACATTAGATATGCAGATGATACAGTATTAATTGCAGACAATGAGCAGGACCTGCAACAATTAGTAGATGCGGTTGTTGTACACAGTGAGCAACTGGGGTTAGAATTAAATTGTAAAAAGACTCAGGTTATGGTCGTCAGTAGGAAGGAAGAAGTGCCACAATGTAATATACAAGTAAATGGAAATATTCTTCAACAAGTGAATCGGTACAATTATCTTGGAACAGTTATAACATCTGATGGGAGATGCCTTGAAGAGATTAGAACAAGAATCGCCATGGCGAAAGTAGCCTTTAGCAAGATGAAAAACATTCTGACCAATAAGAAGATGTCAATTGAAACGAGAAAAAGAGTGTTGAGGGGATACATAGAGCCTGTTCTTTTGTATGGATGTGAAACTTGGACAATGAGCAGTCAAGCTGAAAAGCATCTGATGGCTACAGAAATGTGGTTTCTGAGGAAAATGCAAAGAATACCATGGACAGACAGAAAAACCAATGACCAAGTACTACAGGAGACAAATGAACATCGTAAACTGATTAGAGAAATTAGACATAGACAGTCAAAATTTTTTGGACATGTTATGAGAAGAAATGGATTGGAGAACTTAGTGACAACTGGCAAGATCGAGGGGAACAAACCAAGAGGAAGACCGAGAGGAAAATACCTGGATGGCTTGGCCACATGGCATGGACGAGACAGGAACAATGAGCTGATCCACGACACTGGTGATCGAGTGAAATGGCGAGTCATGACCGCCCACGCTTTCCGGCATGGCACATGATTGATTGATTGAGTTTGCCATTTCTTTCTGAATGACCAGCTCCTATACCTTTTTCGAAAAAATCAACATCGCTGTGTTTCAAACCCGGGTATACAGGATTACGAATCGCGTCTGTAACCCCGTCACCATGGAGACCTGTAGTCTGCATATACAAAAATATTATTTTGAGTTATATTAATTGAGTAACTGTTATTAATCAAGTACATTATTAAAGCCAGATCCCTGGTGAAGAGGTTACGGACGCAGTTCATAATCCCACATACCCGCGTTCAATACACGGCTGTGGGCAATTTGGCAGCAGACTGCCTTGTTTTGGTTTTTTCAAAATGGTATGAGTGCCGGTTATTCAGAAAGCAATGACAAACTATTGAACGTAAACTTGCCAAGAGATCACAACAAAAGCAAAAAAATGCCGGTGTTGACTGCAACATCCTGTAAAGGATATGCAACTAATTAACATTATTAATTCCTTCACTGATTCAAATCATGTGATATTAATAAAATAGTGACACCATCTGTTCTGTTTCCTTGTCCCATAGATTTCTTCTTCTTCTTCTTCTTCTTCTTCTTCTTCTTCTTCTTCTTCTTCTTCTTCATTCATCCGGATTTTTTTTTCCGGATGTGATTGCGTTGTGCCTGTTTACAGCAGAGCTGCGTTCTTGCACCATTAGGCCGACACATCCAACTTCTGCGGGCATTTGTTGACCGGGTTAACCTTCCCGGGGGTCCCATAGATATCAATATCATTATCAATATATATATATATATACTAGCTGACCCGGCCCGGCTTCGCCCAGGCCCTGGAGGGGATCTATCTATCTATCAGTCTGTCTGTCCTGCTTGTTTGTCTGTCTGTCTGGCTGACCCGGCCCGGCTTCACCCAGTCCCTGGTGGGGAGCATCTAATTTAATTCATATAAGTAGTCATATAAGCTCTCCCGTTCCCGACTATCTGTCTGTCTGTCTGACCCGGCCCGGCTTCACCCAGTCCCTGGTGGGGAGCATCTCATTTAATTCATATACGTAGTCATATAAGCTCTCCCATTCCCGACTATCTGTCTGTCTGTCTGTCCCGGCCCGGCTTCACCCAGTCCCTGGTGGGGAGCATCTAATTTAATTCATATACGTAGTCATATAAGCTCTCCCGTTCCCGACTGTCTGTCTGTCTATCTGTCTGTCTGTCTGACCCGGCCCGGCTTCACCCAGTCCCTGGTGGGGAGCATGTCATTTAATTAATATAAGTAGTCAAATAAGCTTCCGTTCCCGACTATCTGTCTGTCTGTCTATCTATCTGACCCGGCGTGGTTTCGCCCAGCTCCTGGCGCACAGTAACTTAAAAGAATGTCCTTCCACACACCATTCATTATTTTTAATGAAAACTGTTTTTAATCACCGACATGACAGTTGATAAGTTCTTTAAGCAGAAAAAGATGGGTTACAGTGTTATGCATTATGCATTATTTTTATGAAAACTTTGAAAATACCTTAAAGATTATATCATTATTTATTATAACTCATATGCCTCAAAATAACTATAGACAAAGAGTTTAACAATAGTGCAAGTAAGTCCAACAATATGACTATAAAGTATATAGAAATGTTATTAAAAGTTATGCCCCTTGAAATAACTTTTCTAGAGTGAAGTCCCCCTGCTATATAGAAATTATATAATGAAAATGAAAAAGTAAATGTTATTAAATAAGTAGAAGATTTTACACTAAGAAACTATTATAGTCGGTTGCACAGGAATGAAAGGAAGACGTGTAGAAAATTTCATCTCAATCGGATGTACCGTTATCGAACGCATCCAATACAAACAAACAAACAAACAAAGCCACATACACTCTGTTTTATATATATATATATATATATATATATATATATATATATATATATATATATATATATATATATATATATATATATATATATCTCCAATAGTCGAATGACTATTGGATCAAGTTATGTGAGTCCATTCAAATCGCAAGTGATAAGGGAAACATCAGAAGCATGTATGAAGGGATAAAGAAAACCTGTGGTCCAATGATCAAAAGAAGCGCACCGCTGAAACCTTGACTGGAGAAATCATCACTGATAAGAAACAGCAGATGGATAGATGGGTCGAGCACTATTTAGAGCTTTACTCAAGTGAGACCAAGCTAGCGGATGATGCCCTCAATGCCATAGAGGCCCTACCAACTCTTGACCACCTGGACACACTTCCCACTATAACAGAAGTTAAGTGTGCTATAAATGAACTTGCATCTGGCAAGGCTCCAGGTAAGGATGGGATTCCAATAGAGGTAATCAGGAGTGGGCAAGACACACTTGCACTACAGATCCACCAGCTAATAGAGCTCTCCTGGCGAGAAGGACAAGTCCCACGGGATTTCAAAGATTCAAACATCATAACGCTGTACAAGAACAAGGGAGATCGGAGCGACTGTAACAACTATAGGGGTATCTCATTTCTGTGTATTGTTGGGAAAGTATTTGCCAGAATTGTCCTGCGCAGACTTCAAGTCCTGGAAGATCAAGTCTACCCCGAATCACAGTGCGGCTTCCGTCAGAACCGGTCTACCATTGATATGATATTCTCATTGCGACAGTTGCAAGAAAAATGCCGGGAACAAAATCAGCCACTGTTTATTGCCTTCATCGACCTCACAAAGGCATTCAATTTGGTCAGTCGTGAGGGTCTGTTCAAAGCACTAAAGAAGATTGGCTGCCCACCAACTCTTCTGTCCATTGTGGAATCGTTCCACACAGGTATGAAGGGTATAATCAAGTTTGATGGCTCAACTTCAGAAGAGTTTGAAATCAAGTGTGGAGCTAAGCAAGGTTGTGTACTATCCCCCACCCTCTTTGGGATATACTTTTCACTTCTACTGAAATATGCCTTTCGTGATCAGGATGACGGTATATACATTCACTCACGCTCAGATGGTGGCCTCTATAATGCTCAGAGATTGAAGGCCAAGACCAAAATTAGCAGGGTACTAATCAGAGAGTTGCTTTTTGCGGATGATGCTGCGATTACGACCCACTCTGAGGAAGAATTACAACAGCTACTATCTGCATTCTCCAATGCTTATTCTGAATTTGGTTTAACAATTAACAAAAAGAAAACAGATTATGTCACAAGGTGCACATGGTGTACCATCATATAGTAGACCATTTTACATATCTAGGATCAGAGGTAAATAGCAAATTATCCCTCGATCAGGAAATCAACATCAGGATTGGCAAGGCAGCAACAACAATGAACATGTTAGCAAAAAGAGTCTGGGAGAACAGGAAGCTTACTGCCAAAACAAAAGTCTTCGTCTACCAAGCCTGTGTCCTTTGTACTCTTCTTTATGGCAGTGAAACCTGGACAACTTACTCACGCCAAGAGAAACGTTTAAACAGCTTTCATATGCAGTGTCTGCGAAGAATACTTGGTATTAAGTGGCAAGACAAAATCACAAATACTGAAGTATTGGAAAGATCAGGTTGTGTGATGGTGTATTCCATGCTCAGTCTTCGTAGACTTAGATGGATAGGACACGTTAGGAGGATGGATGATGGTAGAATACCAAAGGACATCTTTTTTGGTGAATTACAGACGGGTAGGAGATCTCAGGGTCGGCCTCTACTGCGATACAAAGATGTGTGTAAGCGGGACATGATTGATACAGGCATTGATAATGCACATTGGGAGCACGTCGCCGCTGAACGTGTTGCATGGAGGGCAACTATCAGAAATGGAATAAAGACAAAGGAGAAAATGATTGCAGATAAAGCACACACAGAGCGTGAGAGACGTAAGATGGTGCAAAATGGTGGTAATGACCATGTTTTCACATGCACCTACTGTGGGCAAACATTTGCAGCAAGAATTGGCCTTACCAGCCACACTCGCCACCGCCATGGATCATAGTTATTAAGCTTTTTTGAAGCACAATGTACCAAACTATTGTCTGTCAAGACGGAAAGGTGTCAATGCAATATATATGTGTGTGTGTGTGTGCGCGCGCGTGCGTGCGTGTGTGAGCGTGAGCGGGACATGATTGATACAGGCATTGATAATGCACATTGGGAGCATGTCGCCGCTGAACGTGTTGCATGGAGGGCAAACATCAGAAATGGAATAAAGACAAAGGAGAAAAGTATTGCAGATAAGTCACCAAGCGTGTGAGACGTAAGATGGTGCATGATGGTGGAAATGACCACATGTTCACATGGACCCACTGTGAACGGACATTTACAGCGCGAATTGGCCTTATCAGTCACATTCGCCACCGCCATAGGTAAAAGTTATTATGCCTTTTTAAAGCACAAACTATCGTCTGTCAAGACGGCAAGGTGCCAATGAATGAATATATATATATATATATATATATATATATATATATATATATATATATATATATATATATATATATATGGTTTCTATGGGCTTTATTAATAGAGAGTTTTATGATTTACTTTAAAAGCTGGCTGCTGGGTTTAATATGAGGTCATTTCAATTATTCCGTTAGGTTAGATCTTGCAATAATAAATCATTACACCAATCTATTTGATTTGCGTTGCCATCCCACAATAAAAATTTAATGCCAGTGTCAATAATAAGCATGCCAAAAATGTGTGAATACATTTACATTGAAAGCTGCATATTTTACTACCCATTGAAAATTTTGATTAGGTCAGAGCATGTGTTAAAGAATAATAATGAAGTGTACATGTTTCTCACCTTTAATAAGAGAATCAACAGTATATGGTGTATATATATATATCTATATCTATAAAACACAATTTATGTATGTCCGTTCTTTATGCGTTCACGAACGGTCCATCCGATTGAGATGAAATTTTCTACACGTTTTCTTTTCATTCCTGTGCAACCAACTGTAATAGTTTCTTAGTGTACAATCATCTATTTACTTACTAAAATTTAATTTTGTAATTACATGACTCAACATAAGAAAAAATAAAACAAGGGACATAACTTTTAGTAGCATTGCTATATCTTAAGTTAAGTCCCCTGGCTATAGATAGATAGATAGATAGATACATAGATAGACAGACAGACAGACAGATCCCCGCCAGGGACTGGGCGAAGCCTTGCCGGATCAGACAGACAGACAGTTGGGAACGGGAACTTATATGACTACTTATGTGAATTAAATGAGATGCTCCCCATCAGGGGCTGGGCGAAGCCGGGACAGACAGACAGAGATAGATAGATAGATAGATAGATAGATCCCCGCCAGGGCCTGGGCGAAGCCGGGCCGGGTCAGCTAGTATATATATATATATATATATATATATATATATATATATATATATATATATATATATATATATATATATATATTAGGGTTGCAGAAGGTAACGATTAATTAATCGATTAATCGTTAAAGTGTTTTAACGATTAATTTTTTTTTTACGATTAATCGAAAACTTTTCTCCCATCACTTATACAAATGAACCGGATGTAGAAAAATTGTCGGACATTTTAAACATAGTGCTGCAAACACAACCGAGTTGCAAAATTATACTGAGTCACCATTGTGTAAGCTGCAGCAAGATGTACCAACAAGATGAAACAGTATGTTTATTATGCTACAGAGTCTTCTACAGATCAGAGAAGCATTAACTGTCTACATGTCAGATGAAAAGAAGCAATACAAAGGTCTAAAACTGTCAGGTTCAGATTGGGAGAAGATTTCGAAATATGTCAAAGTTTTGGACTTATTCTGTCAGACCACAGTCCTGCTTGGCGGTCAAGATTTTATTTCATATAGCTGTGTTGCTATCATCGTTTACAAAGCATATGACTGTACATGATGATGATCCAGGCTACATAGCTAAATTTAATGCAGCATGTATCTTCAGTGGACGTGTAGCTAATATGACAAGTATTTAAATAACACAGACTGCAACAGCACTTGATCCATGCTACAAATACCTGAAGTGTTTGTCAAAAGATGCAAAAGAATGAACTTGGTCACGTATTGAACAACGAATGATACTAACATTGACAATGAAATTATATGTGAACCAAATGAAGAGAGTATTAAGCTAATTTCCGGTTTCCGGTTTCAAGATGGCGACAGACGGTTGTGTTGTTTTGTGATCGTTGACTTTTTCGCGTAGGAGATGGATTTATTCATCTCTTGCATGTAATTTGTGTGCCAGGATGTAAAACCAGGAGTTTCTACTCAAGATCTGCGCTGATGCAACGGAGTTTCGTGCATCGAGCGAAGCAATCATTGAGTGAATTTTTCGCAGCATATGTGGTTTCTGTGGTTTTCGTTTTTTTCAACATGGCGGAACAACGTGTGTTCTCAGAGCGGTCAGCAGTCAACCTAAAAAGGCGATGTGGGCGCCGGGCAGGCAGAAAACGACAAGGTAAGCATGGTGGTTTAAGGCGTTACCATTGACCTAATTTGTATCAACAGTGGCTGTGTCACCAGGACAGCAAGCCGTCCAGGCGATGAGATACGACGACATCAATAGGTGTACCGACAACGAGCTAGAGAAACTAGCAGACATGTACAACAACAGTAAAGGGAGTGCTAGCATCAAGGAGGAGTGGTTACACAGCTATCTGATTCCCTTGCCGAAGCCTGGCAAAGACCACACAAAAATTCAGGGATATCGAGTTATAACCATGCAGAATACAATAGGCAAGCTGCTGGAGAAGTTAATTGCCAGGAAAATATCAAGCCAGCTAGAGAGGCAAGGTGTTTTCCCACCTACCCTGGGTGGGTACCATCCAAAAAGAGAAACCTGGACGAATGCAGCAGTTTTTGTCCATGATGTCTATGAAGGTTTTCACTCAGGCATTGAAACCTTTGCTGCAGCGATTGATCTTGAGAACACGTACAACAGAGTACCATTGGATTTTTTAATGCTTCAGCTTCTTGAACTCAAAATAAGTCCATTCCTCCTTAGTTGGATCGCTGCAGCCCTCGTCCAACGGAAAGTAGTTTTAGATGTGGCAGTTGGACTTTGGAAACAACAACAATATATCCTGGCCTACCACAGGGATCACCATTGTCTCCAGTACTGTTCAACGCCTGCACAGTGAGAATCACCAGTGAGCAGATCACTGGACCTGGTAGGACATTGTCATATGCCGATGATGTTTTAGTGTACCTTCAGGGTAAGGATAGAGAGCAGGTTGCTGTGGAACTACAAACCGAACTCAATCGCATAAGTACTTGGTGTGATGAAGCTGGGGCAATGGTCAACCCAACAAAGGCAACAGTGACTTGGTTCTCGTTGAATAATCATATTGTCAACACTCCAACACCAACTGTAAAGCTGTGTTCAGAGACGGTGGAAAGAACGCAGGCAATGAATTACCTGGGGATACGGTTTGATCGAAGCCTTGCTTATAATGAGCACATAGACCAGGTGATAACAAAGGCCAAGCGGGGTTTGACTGCGATGCGGGTGATGGCGGCAGCAAACTGTGAACAGTGCCATCTATGTCTTCTGTACGAGGGGCTGGTCATGTCTATTTTTGAGTATGCAATGGCAATCCTGACTCTCAGCCATAAGCAGATAGAAAGGATGGAAAGGATACAGAATGAAGCTATGCGCATTATTCTTGGATGTACAAGAGATACAGCATGCAGGGTGATGCGCTACCTTCTTGAATTTCCAACCATTGAAGACAGAATACAAGGTTGCAGAGCACGCGCCTACCTCAGAGTTAATGCAAACACACAACATACACTGCATGGTGAAATTATGAAGGTGAAGGGCAGCAGGTTAAAAAGAGGACAGTCGTGGATGGGTCAAGCCGAAGACATTCTTCAACAGGTGTGTTCACTTGAGGACTTAGAACCTGGCGAGGAGTGGGTACAACTGCCAACCGATTTCTGCACATCCTTTTCAGTTTGCATCCAACTAGATAGGAAATGCAGACAAGAAAATCCGGCTGCTGTGGAGGCTGAAGTACAAGCGTTGATTTTCGAGAATTCGCTAGACAGTGATGCTGTCATCTACACAGATGGGTCGGTCGTCCGACATGTGAGAAGCTCATGGGTCTTTGCGGCTTGGGCCGGAGGGAGAATTGTGAAGGAAGACTCTGGTGCTTTCACTGAAACCACAAGTAGCCTGACTATGGAAGTCATGGCAGTAAGTAAAGCAATAACATGGCTCGAGACACAGACATTCACTAGGGCTTGTTTCCTTAGCGACTCAATGAACATGATCAAGAGGATAGAGGTGGGGTGGATCCGAAGAGAATGGTTGCTGCCTCTGGAGCTTTCTCGGCTGGCAAAGATTAGTTTCATCTTTGTTTCAGGACATGCGGGAGCACAAGGAAATGAGCGGGCTGACAAGCTCGCGGGTGAGGCTACGGTGGAGGGCGGACGCGCCATGGACCAGGCTGACATTCTGAATGCTCTACGAGAAATAAGACTTTTGCGTGAACCAAGTGATGACTGTGAATCTATAAACATGGCCAGACTAAGAGAACAGCAAATTAAAAAAGGGGTGGCCAAACAAGAACACTACACAGGAAGCCAAAGTAAGTTTGATAAACCAACACAGAACTGGTGTCGTTAGCCGCTACACGCAGCAGGATTTGCTGAGGAGGGGATTCGAGCACTTATGGACTGAATGGTTCGATGTGCAGTGAGGATGATATGTCGACTAACTAACTAACTAACTAAACTAATTGAGCCTGAAATGGATAAGAAAGTTGCTGAATCTGTTGACCCTTTACAATGATGGAAACTTAATGAACATCGATATCCAAAATTGGCATTCCTTGCCAAGACCATTCTGTGCATACCGGCTACCTCAGTTCCATGTGAACAATTGTTCAGCTCTGCTGGTTATATTGTTAATAAGACGCGCTCGTCTTGAAGCAAATACTGTCAACATACTCGTCTGTTTGCATAGTTGGTTATTAGATGACATATGAACAAGACAATCCAGTGTTATTTAGATTTTTGACACATACGACTATAATGTGAGTTATATGACTATAATTGTTTTGCTTTAATCGAAATTAACGATTAATTAATCGTTAATTTTTCAAAAGTTAACTATTAATTTTAAATTAATCAGTCGCAGCCCTAATATATATATATATATATATATATATATATATATATATATATATATATATATATATATATATATATATATATGTATGTATGTATATTGACATTGGCACCTTGCCGTCTTGACAGACGATAGTTTGTGCTTTAAAAAGGCATAGTAACTTTTACCTATGGCGGTAGCGAATGTGACTGATAAGGCCAATTTGCGCTGTAAATGTCCGTTCACAGTGGGTGCATGTGAACACGTGGTCATTTTCACCATCATGCACCATCTTATGTCTCACACGCTCGGTGTATGACTTATCTGCAATAATTTTCTCCTTTGTCTTTATTCCTTTTCTGATGTTTGCCCTCCACACGTTCAGCGGCGACTTGCTCCCAATGTGCATTATCAATGCTCGTATCAATCATGTCCCGCTTAACACATCTTTGTATCGTAGTAGAGGCCGACCCTGAGATCTCTTACCCATCTGTAATTCACCTAAAAAGATGTCCTTTGGTATTCTACCATCATCCATCCTCCTAAGATGTCCTATCCATCTAAGTCTACGAAGACTGAGCATGGAATAAACCGTCACACAACCTGATCTTTCCAATACTTCAGTATTTGTGATTTTGTCTTGCCACTTAATACCAAGTATTCTTCGCAGACACCGCATATGAAAGCTGTTTAAACGTTTCTCTTGGTGTGAGTAAGTTGTCCAGGTTTCACTGCCATAAAGAAGAGTACTAAGGACACAGGCTTGATAGACAAGGACTTTTGTTTTGGCAGTAAGCTTCCTGTTCTCCCAGACTCTTTTTCTTAACCTGTTCATTGTTGTTGCTGCCTTACCAATCCGGATGTTGATTTCCTGATCTAGGGATAATTTGCTATTTACCACTGATCCTAGATATGTAAAATGTTCTACCATCTCTAGTCCGGCGTCGTCAATAAAGATTGATGGTACCCCATGTGCACCTTGTGACATAATTTGTGTCTTCTTTTTGCTAATTGTTAAACCAAATTCAGAACTAGCATTGGAGAATGCAGATAGTAGACATTGCAATTCTTCCTCAGAGTTGGTCGTAACTGCAGCATCATCTGCAAAAAGCAACTCTCTGATCAGTACCCTCCTAATTTTGGTCTTGGCCTTCAATCTCTGAGCATTGTAGAGGCCACCATCTGAGCGTGAGTGAATGTATATACCACCATCCTGATCACGAATGGCATATTTCAGTAGAAGTGAAAAGTATATTCCAAAGAGGGTGGGAGCTAGTACACAACCTTGCTTAACTCCACTCTTGATTTCAAACTCTTCGGAAGTTGCACCATCAAACTTGATTATACCCTTCATGCCTGTGTGGAACGATTCTACAATGGACAGAAGGGTTGGTGGGCAGCCAATCTTCTTTAGTGCCTTGAACAGACCCTCACGACTGACCAAATCAAATGCCTTTGTGAGGTCGATGAAGGCAATAAACAGTGGTTGATTCTGTTCACGGCATTTTTCTTGCATTTGTCGCAATGAGAAAATCATATCAATGGTAGACCGGTTCTGTCGAAAGCCACACTGTGATTCTGAGTAGACTTGATCTCCTAGGACTTGAAGTCTGCGCAGAACAATTCTGGCAAATACTTTTCCAACAATACACAGAAGTGATATACCCCTATAGTTGTTGCAGTCGCTCCGATCACCCTTGTTCTTGTACAGTGTTATGATGCTTGAATCTTTGAAATCCTGAAGGACTTGTCTTTCTCGCCAGCATAGCTCTATTAGCTGGTGGATCTGTAGAGTGAGTGTGTCTTGCCCACTCCTGATAACCTCTATTGGAATCCCATCCTTACCTGGAGCCTTGCCAGATGCAAGTTCATTTATAGCACACTTAACTTCTGTTATGGTGGGAAATGTGTCCAGGTGGTCAAGAGTTGGTAGAGCCTCTATGGCATTGAGGGCATCATCCGCTAGTTTTGTCTCACTTGAGTAAAGCTCCAAATAGTGCTCTACCTATCTGTCCATCTGCTGTTTCTTATCAGTGATGATTTCTCCAGTCAAGGTTTTCAATGGTGCACTTCTTTTGATCACTAGACCACAGGCTTTCTTTATTCCTTCATACATGCTTCTTATGTTTCCCTTATCACTTGCGATTTGAATGGATTCACATAACTTGATCCAATAATCATTTGCACACTGCCTGGCAGCCTTTTGCACATCCTTCCTAGCTTGTCTTAGCACATTCAGAGTGTTACGCTTTGGTCTTTCCTTGTTATATTATATTGTGTGTGTGTGTGTGTGTGTGCGCACGTGCGTATCCTATGAGGGGAAGTCAATAAATAAGTCACAAATGGCTATAGAAAAATAAAAAAAATAACTAAATATAACTTCAAACCAGTTTATTTTTATACATACAATGCCCCTTTATTTCTCAACATAATTTCCACCAACATTGATGCACTTATCCCATCGTTTTATCAGTCCTCCCAGACCGGCTTCATAAAACTGCATGCTCTGTTTTCTAAACCACGTTTTCACTTCACATTCAACTTCGGCGTCTTTCGTGAAATGACCCCCCGTCAAGGTGGGTTTCAGTGGGGTCTGGCGTTGTCATGAAGAAGCAACACTCCTCTAGCAGCAGTCCTGGACGTTTTCTTCGAATTGCATCATGAAGCATCGATAGAACTTCACAGTTCAATTCAGAATTCACGTTGTCATCTTTCTTCTTGAAATTGGTTAAATGCACTCCTTGACAATCTCAGAACACTGTCAGTATAACCTTCCCTGCTGATGGCGTAACCTTGAATTTTTTGACACAAGACGAAGAAAGATGTTTCCATTGCATTGACGCACGCTTTGATTCGGGCTGGTAGTGATGCACCTATGATTCGTCCCCAGTAACAATCCTGTAAAATTTAGCATGTCTTCTCCTTCATATTCGTATCGAATGAGATAATGCAAGGACAGGCCAAATGTGTTTATTTTGTGTTCCTCCTTCAATTGTCTGGGTACCCACCTTGAGCACACTTTCTTAAATTTGAATCGATCATGCATTATGCTGTATGCTGAACCATGTGAGCACCCTATTGCAGATGCTACAGAGTCTATCATTACTCACCTGTCACCTCTAATCATCTCCTCCACCTGCTGCATGGATGCTTCTGTTGCAATCTCAACAGGACGACCAGATCAGATTTCATCAACAATTTTAGAGCGTCGATTTTTTTACTCAGCTATGCACCGCTTTACGGGACAAACATTTGTCAGCATAAACAGGAAGCATTTCCTTATGAATGTCCTTTGCAGGCAGTCCTTTTGCCCATAAAAAACGCACAACATCACATTGCACTTTGGTTGTACACGCCAGTCACCATTTTGTTTATGCGCTGCGCATGAGACACCTAGCGCCACCTGATGAACGATAATATAAAGTTCGATGTTCCTGTCACCTAATGACATCTGTAGAAAACACCAACTACATTTATCTGCCATCCCACAGAACTGTGTGACTTTCATATTGACTCGCCCTCGTATCTACAGGACATCGCTGTCAACACTAGCATTTTACTGCTGTTGTTAATGTCTTGGCAAGTTTTACGTTCAGTAGTTTGCCATTGCTTTCGAAACAACCGGCTCCCATACCAACACGTTAAAACCCAGTGCGACATGGTTTGCTGCTAAATCGGTCGCTGCCGTGTTTCGAACGTGTGGTAAGCTGCCTTACGCGTGGTAAGGCCACGGTGACCGGCGATGTATATGTGTATATATATATATGTATGTATGTATGTGTATATATATATGTACACACACACACACACGCTACGAACTGTGCAGTTTAGGATCTTTTTGCCCCCGAGAGAAAAAATCCCACACCTTACCAAAGATTCAAACCTGGGTCTCCCAAAGGATTTTCCGGTGTTCTAGCAGCTTGGCCAGCCACTTCTCAAAGTCGCTATGTAAAGTTGCAAAATTATCAGCGATGTGGTCCATGTAGACTGATCAAAATTTACTCATAAATGCTATATTGGGTGTTGAATGCAAACATGCAATCATTGGCATTGCAGTTGCTATGAATATTCCATAACATTATTAAATGGTCATTGCTGGAGTATGACAATGAAAACTGCTATTTACTGCGATTGAAATACCACAATACAGCATGCAATCTTTATAATTTCAGTTTGAGATGGGATTGCCAACTGTAATAGTCGAAAACTACAAATTATACGTAAAAATTGCTGCAACATAGTAGAACAACGCTCAAAGTCTTGTTTAAATGGAATTTAGGAGGTACTTACATCTTATAAAGTCAGTCTGTATTTCCGTCTGAATTTGAGAAGATGAGAAGTATAGATTTGTAGCTCGTGGAGGGAAAAATAATATCTAGTAATTGGTTTCTGTTTTAACTCGATCTTGAAATAATCAGAGAATTTAACATCATGAGTACTCTAAATCTCCTTAATCGGAGACAAAAAATAGCTGAACAAATGAATATTTCCGGTTAAATTCAGCAATCTGTTAGTTAGTTAGTTAGTTAGTCGCAGTTCCAACTTCACAGCAACGGGTTGTCCCCATTATGCTCCGTTCCTGTGCCAGTGAATATCACACAAAACGCTCCCCACTGCCCAAGGTGAAAAGTGGAAAAGACAAGAGCCTTGACAAACAACAGTCCGCACAGATACACTGTGCATAATGCCGCCGCCAGAATGTCAACACAATAGTCCCCCACGAAACCCAGAGTTCATCTCTGATGGAATCAGCAGTCATTTTCTCATCTGTATGTTTCCTAGATGTTCACCCACACAGTCCACGAAATACAGTTCATCGTCGATGGCTGTGGCAGTCAACCAGAAGCCCAGCAGCCACACATTTCTGCATAAGGCAAAAACCGGTCAACTCTTAGACATAGCCATCTGCCATCGCTCTGAACATGCAGTCACGTTCCAAGAAACCTCGGGCAGATTCAAAAGCATTTCACACGAAACTCACAGCTCACAGTGTTGCACCACACACTCACTCAGTAGCAGGGCGATGGAACCATCAAGCCTCCTTAGTCGCCTCTTACGACATGCGTGGTAGGCTACAGTGTTGCTATTCATTGCTTCCCTTATGGGCCCCGGCAACACACAGCAATCTGTATTGTAGTGGCTAGTTTAGTAAGTGTCCAGACCTCACACTGTTGCAATGGAAAAGTGGCATGCTCTTAAAAATCCGATTTTTGTAGGTCTATCTGTCTCTTTCCACAATTTATTCAGATGTTTTAGTCTTTGAAGAGCAATAGCTATTTGTCTTTTAACTTCTTTCATTGTGTCACCATTGTTAGTAATCAATGACTCGAGATATTCATTACATAGCTTCATGTTTATATCATCTCTGACATTTCTCATTATATTTTTGGCGTACAGGTTAAACAAATAGGGGGACAGCACACATCCCTGACGGACTCCATGCTTGATGTCAAACCAATCTGATGTCTTGCCATCTATTCTAACCGCTGCTTGTTGATATAGATAGAATATTTTAATGAGTTGTATTACATGTTAAAGAAAGCTTATATTCCTCGTGATTTCCAAAGTTTCTGATGTACACTGTCAAATGCCTTTGAATAATCCACAAAACATGAGAATAGGTTTGCATTAAATTCTCTGCACTTCTCTATTATTAAACACATGTTAAGTATGTGATCTCTTGTTCCTCTTCCTTGTCTAAATCCAGTTTGAGCTCGTTAATTTCTTCTTCCATTTTCTTACAAAGTCTTCCCATTATGATGTTTAGTAGAATTTTACTTGCATGATCAGGGCAACAGTTCTATGCTTTCTTCTCCTCCCGCTTAATTAGTTCAGCTGGTATCTCATCACATCCAGGTGATTTACCATTCTTCAGGTTCTTTATTGCCCATGCAGTTTCATCTAATGAGGGTTCAGATTCTGTCTCTGCTGTCATTGTTTCATGAATCTCATTCATATCCTCACTGTCATTCATATCATACATTCCACTGCAGTCCTGCCATCTTTCTAGAATTTGTCTAGATTCTGTAAAGGTATTTCCCATCTTGTCACAGATAACATTCAGTTGAGGTTGAACATTTCTTGTCAATAACTTTATTTCTTTGAATATTTCATAATCTCTTCCAGTCTTATGATATTGCTCTATTCTGGTACAGCAATCTTGTATATATTGGTTTTTGTCTTTTTTTGTGTTCTTTCTGATTTCTCGAGTTAAAGATGTATACTTCATCTTGCTGTTATGGATTCATCTCTTTTTTGTTTCTGTTCCCTACATTGTTTTATTAATTCTAAAGTGTCTAATGTAATCTATGGCTTATGTTCCTTTTTCTTGCTCGGAGGACTTCCAGTCCTCAGCATGGTGGATAGGCATTTGAACTGTTAAGCCTCTGGAGTGTTTATGCTTCTGGCTACGGTTTGCAGTCGCATTTTCTCATGTTGGACTGGTAGTGCATTGTTCCATTGCCCTGCTACTGAGTTGAGTGTGTGGCGTGACACTGTGAGCTGTGAATTTTGTTTGGAACGTCTTTACATCTGTCCGCGGTTGTTGTAGCGTGAACTGCATGTCTGGAATCGTGGCGGTCGGCCTGTCACTTGGAATTGACTGGATTGCCTTTTTGGTTCACAAGTGCATTTGTCTCGGAGACTCCTGGGGGGTCATTGCTGGAGCTACGGTGTCCATGCTTTGTGCTATGCTGTCAGTGGGCCTACCTGCCGAAAGGGACCAAGCTAAATATAATAAAATAAAAAATACTAGTACTGGCCCCTGTGTCATACTCTTCTCCAGTGTTATCTGACCTGCCTGGCCTGGGTATCTCACCACCAGATCTCTTTATTATTAGGTTTTCTATCATGATTGTTAAGGTTTCTTGGCAAGTTTTGCAGAAGGTGGTTTTGCTATTGCTTTCCTTCTGGGCAGTGACTGTACTAGCCAGTGGCCATAGCGATTGTCTCAACTGGTGAGATCATCTGCCTATCGCCACAGAGTGCAAACCATAACCAACAACAATCTGTTGGCTTCTCTCACACTCCATCCACCACCTGCTTCCATGACTTCATGTAACCGGGAAAGGGGGGGGGGGGGCTAAGCATACTCCACCTTGCCCAAGGGTGTCCCCATAGACTTTCGGAGGAAAGGAGGCATTTTACATCTCCTTTGATAGGTGATACCCCTACCCCGCTAACCGGCTTGACAGAAAACCATGCATTTTTTCAGACTTTCAAAATGGTTGTAATAAAACGGACTACCCTCACTCTACAAGATAAATTAAAATGAAGACGGTATAAACAATGCCAGGTTTCGAGAGATAGAATGAGGAATGAGGAAATAAGAAGACGAAGAGGTATGAAACCAGTTATGTCCTTAGTGAAAGAACAACATATTACATGGTTTGGCCATTTAACAAGAATGCCCTGGTACCATCTGCCACAAAGAGCTGTATTGAAAAAAAAATGGATACAGATCCAGGGGAAAACAGCTTATTATGTGAAGTAATAGTATAAAGAACAATCTTAGACAAATGAATATCAGTTTACAAAAAGCATTAAACAAGTGCATAAAAGATCATTACATTTCCCCAATACATTGAAGTAAATGAGGGACGAAGATGAAGAAAAGGAGAAGAAGAAGAAGAAGAAGAAGAAGAAACGATAAGAAGAAGAAGAAACGATAAGAAGAAGAAGAAAAAGGTGAAGAAGAAAGAATAAAAAGAAAAAGAAGAAGAGGAAGGAAGAAAAAGAAGAAAGAGGAAGGAAGAACAACAACTAAAGCAGTGGTTCTCAACCGGTGGGGAATTCTCCTCCAGGGGGGAATTTTAGGGGGGGGGGGGGGGGGGCGAATGTAGACCATTTCAAGATCGTGTTAATACAAGAACCGATTACTTGATATTGTTTTTCCCTTCATACTTTACAGTTATGTATGTCTCATCCTTCTAAAATTCATTTTATAAAGTAAGTAGACCCACAAATCATGTTTTATGTGGATGTCTAGACTTGTTTTAGTATATGCTATTACATTTGCCTTCCACTTTTACCTATACTGTGTAGGGGTGGGGGGATATTTAGATAGGAAATATGAAAGGGGGGGGGGGGGGAATGACATTCTGAAAATACGGTGAAGGGGGTGAGGGGCCAAATTTTTTTATAGGAAAGGGGGGGGGGGAATGGCGTTCTGAAAATATGGTGAAGGGGGGTACGGACCAAATAAAGTTTGAAAACCACTAAACTAAAGCATATGTACAAAGAGATTATGAAAGGGGAAACCAATCACTGAGTTTTTATGAAATAAACACCACCATAGATCATTGAACACTGTCATATTTTGTCTGTACACTCATAATCAATATTCAGACATACTAGCTCACCATTGTGGGATAAAAAAAACAACGGATATGTATAAATGTCATTAGGGTAATGTTCTTGTATCCTTGTGATGTGAATCCTCTGAGTTTGAAGGTATGATGCTGCAAAGGTGATGCTAATAATGATGTCAGCTATCTAGAGCTTTGAAATGTACAGTTATAAGTAACAGTTTATACCCATGGACTGATGGGTAGATCTGTAAGATATTTACAGACATTACACATCCCTGCCTAACACCTCTCTTAATTTATACCCATGGACTGATGGGTAGATCTGTAAGATATTTACAGACATTACACATCCCTGCCTAACACCTCTCTTAATTTATACCCATGGACTGATGGGTAGATCTGTCAGATATTTACAGACATTACACATCCCTGCCTAACACCTCTCTTAATTTATACCATGGACTGATGGGTAGATCTGTAAGATATTTACAGACATTACACATCCCTGCCTAACACCTCTCTTAATTTATACCCATGGACTGATGGGTAGATCTGTAAGATATTTACAGACATTACACATCCCTGCCTAACACCTCTCTTAATTTATACCCATGGACTGATGGGTAGATCTGTAAGATATTTACAGACATTACACATCCCTGCCTAACACCTCTCTTAATTTATACCCATGGACTGATGGGTAGATCTGTAAGATATTTACAGACATTACACATCCCTGCCTAACACTCTCTTAATTTATACCCATGGACTGATGGGTAGATCTGTAAGATATTTACAGACATTACACATCCCTGCCTAACACCTCTCTAATTTATACCCATGGACTGATGGGTAGATCTGTAAGATATTTACAGACATTACACATCCCTGCCTAACACCTCTCTTAATTTATACCCATGGACTGATGGGTAGATCTGTAAGATATTTACAGACATTACACATCCCTGCCTAACACCTCTCTTAATTTATACCCATGGACTGATGGGTAGATCTGTAAGATATTTACAGACATTACACATCCCTGCCTAACACCTCTCTTAATTTATACCCATGGACTGATGGGTAGATCTGTAAGATATTTACAGACATTACACATCCCTGCCTAACACCTCTCTTAATTTATACCCATGGACTGATGGGTAGATCTGTCAGATATTTACAGACATTACACATCCCTGCCTAACACCTCTCTTAATTTATACCCATGGACTGATGGGTAGATCTGTCAGATATTTACAGACATTACACATCCCTGCCTAACACCTCTCTTAATTTATACCCATGGACTGATGGGTAGATCTGTAAGATATTTACAGACATTACACATCCCTGCCTAACACCTCTCTTAATTTATACCCATGGACTGATGGGTAGATCTGTAAGATATTTACAGACATTACACATCCCTGCCTAAACACCTCTCTTAATTTATACCCATGGACTGATGGGTAGATCTGTAAGATATTTACAGACATTACACATCCCTGCCTAACACCTCTCTTAATTTATACCCATGGACTGATGGGTAGATCTGTAAGATTATTTACAGACATTACACATCCCTGCTAACACCTCTCTTAATTTATACCCATGGACTGATGGGTAGATCTGTAAGATATTTACAGACATTACACATCCTGCCTAACACCTCTCTTAATTTATACCCATGGAGCTGATGGGTAGATCTGTAAGATATTTACAGACATTACACATCCCTGCCTAACACCTCTTTAATTTATACCCGATTGGATGATGGGTAGATCTGTAAGATATTTACAGACATTACACATCCCTGCCTAAACACCTCTCTTAATTATACCCATGGACTGATGGTAGGTCTGTAAGATATTTACAGACATTACACATCCCTGCCTAACACCTCTCTTAATTTATACCCAATGGACTGATGGGTAGATCTGTAAGATATTTACAGACATTACACATCCCTGCTAACACCTCTATTAATTTATACCCATGGACTGATGGGTAGATCTGTAAGATATTTACAGACATTACACATCCCTGCCTAACACCTCTCTTAATTTATACCCATGGACTGATGGGTAGATCTGTAAGATATTTACAGACATTACACATCCCTGTCTAACACCTCTCTTAATAGGCTGACATTGTCCCACTTCATTATCAATCCTTATGGCAGCTTGTTGTTTCCAATATATGTTTTTCATAAGTCTAATGTCTTTCCCATCAATTTGTAGATCTGCAGGCATCTTCATCATGTCTTACTTTATCAAAGCCCTTGTGTAGTCAATAGAGCAAAGATGTAGGTCGTTATTTACTTCTATAGATAGTTCAGTTAATGTTCTCAGCATATACACAGCATTTAATGTACTCTTGCCTACTACAAACCCACGTTCTTCTCCTATTTCGGGTTGTATTTTCTTTCTAATTCTTTGCATGATAATTCTTTACAAAATCTTCGTGATGGTGCTCATTATACTAATTGTTCGATGTTGATCACATTCCAATGTCTTGATTTCTTCGAGATTGCAATAAATATAGAATTACATAATTCAGGAGGTATATCTCCAGTATCATATATTGTGTTCAGCAGTCTGATGACCTGGTGTATTACATATTCTTCTAAAGTATTGATCATTCCTGTTTGCAATAAATATAGAATTACATAATTCAGGAGGTATGTCTCCAGTATCATATTTTGTGTTTAGCAGTCTGGTTTGGTGACCAGGTGTATTACATATTCTTTTAAATCATTGATCATTTATGTTGCGATGTTGTCTGGAACCGGGGTCTTGCTAGTGTTCAAATGGTTAAGAACATAATGAACTTCCATCTTTAAAATGGATGATCCTTCATTATTTATCCGAATATCATACTGTTCTTCTCTTGTATGATCATAAAAATCTTTCACATAATCTGACCATGAATGTAAACAATTTTTGTTTGATTTTTTTTTTTCCCTATTATGTTGCCATCTGTTTTGTTGGGCAATCCGTTGATGTGTGTTTGTTCGTTTGTTAGTGATGTCATTAATTATTTTGTGTATTAATTTGGTATTCCGGATATTGTCTTGACTTTCAGTTTCCCTAAAATTATCCTCAAGCGATGCTTCTTTTGCCTCTTTGCACAGTTTCCTAATTTTCCTGTGAATCTATTAATATTTTTCATGGTTATTTTTGTTGGTTCTTCTTATTTCCGTGAGTTTTAAGATGTCGTCAGTCATACATTTCTTAATTCCCATCATCTTCATCATTGTTGAGATATTTTTTTTTCGGCAGCTTGGTTTACTAAATTCTTTAATATTTCCACATCAGACAATGCATCACATCTGTCCTTTACATGTACGTTGAGTTTAACTTTTATCTTCTCACGTAGATCAAATTTTGTATTTCTTGGTGTATATGTGACCTTCTTTAATTTTATATGTATATTGCTTGTGATTTGCCCGTTGCATGGGGCGCTGGGCATGGTTGGGGGTCAGCGACTGATGGGAGGGAGGTCATGGATGGCTCGGGCAGAGGATGCAGTCGGACGGGTGTGCATCTTGGAGAACGTTGGGCGAGGAGAGGAGTGGGTCAGAGTACCAGCGGAGCAGTCAGACTTGTGCAAAGTTATAGTCACATTGAGCAGGGAGTGGCCAGCAGGGGCCACGGAAGTGGAAATCCAGCAACTAATTCAGGATAATGCTCGCCCGGGTGATGTGATTATATACACAGATGGTTCGGTGTTGAGAGGCAGGAGAAGTGCCTGGGGGTTCTTAGCAAAAGCTAATGGTCGACGTTTGGTGCAGGAGAGCCTGGCATATGATACCACAACATCTAGCTTAAGGATGGAGGTGGAGGCGGTCAGTGTAGCTTTCCACTGGATGGAGAATACGATACACACACACATCGTGATTGTAACTGACTCAGAAAGCATGCTGAGTACGGTGAGGACAGGCAAGCTTCGTGCAGAGTGGCTTGCTTCGCTTCGGAAGTCACGGGTGACAAGCATCGTCTGGATCTTTTCTCCGGGGCATGCTGGTGTGTTGGGGAATGAACAGGCAGACAGATTGGCTGGCTCTGCAAAACTTGGTGGAGTATTGATGCATGATAAGAAAGACGTGGTTGCGGCCTTGTGGGAGCACGTGTACACCTCAGAGGAGCAAATGGATCACCATGGTCTGGCAAGAATGCGACAGCGAGGGGTGACGAGGGGATCTGGCCTACGATCGATGCTCAGAGGAAAGGTGAGACGGACACATAATCGGATTGCTACTGGTACTATTAGTGTTGGAACTCTTCGCTGGCTGCTGAGGATGGGGATGGAGCGCTTATGGGAATGCTCCGAATGCTGTGATGTCGGTTCCTAAATCAATCAATCAATCATTGCTTATGATTATTCTATGGTCACTGTAGCAGTCTGCATGTGGTTTAGTTTTGGCGACTTTTAAGGCATTTCAAAATATTCTGTCGATTATGTACTCAGTCTGATTTCTGATTGTATTATCATGACTTCTTCATGTCCATAATATCCTTGGGTGATGTTAATACCAGGTGTTGCCGATAATGATCATATCATGCTCTTTTTTCCACTGTATAAGACTGCAACTTCTTTTATTCTGTCCCCCTAGTCAATATTTGCTTACTGTGCATATGTCCTGTTGATTCCCAAATTTAGCATTATAATCACCCATTATGATATTCTGAATGCTTGCATTTCTTGAAGACATTCTCCAAAATCATTATACAATTCATTGATGCTGTCATCACTGCTGTCTGTTGTTGGTGCATACACTTGTATGATGTTGATATCGAAAGGTCTTCCACTCACCTTTACTAGTAATATTCTGTCTGACACAATCCAATATCCCTTTATCGAGAGTTTGATCGTTCTACGTGGTACAGACATCAAAACAAGGTATTTGTGTAGGCAGATGTTCAGGCCTAGATAGCTGAGCCTTCATCTGAAGTTGATGTAGTCATCTACATACGAGTCTACTGTTAGAAATAATGCAGGCGATAAAATGAATAAAAAAATGATCGCGAATCTGCAACATTGACCAAACCGTAAAAGCACACACGTCAGAAAGGGTGCAACCAGACAAAAGTGCTATACAGGGGGACAAAGAAGAATAGACAACCAACACATAACTGGTGTCGTCAAACGCTATATGCTGAGAAAGATATTCTCCATGATCACCGGGTCTGCAGAAAACGTGCTAATCATTGCATTGCACTTAAGTTTATTTAACCCATGTCTTTGATCATGTGACAAGAAGAGGGGCATTGCAGAACATCGTGAGGACTGGAAAGATCAAGGGCAAGAGAGACAGGGGCAGACTAAGAGAAATGATACTGGATGGACTGAGACGTGGCATGGAGGAAATTCATCAGCAGAGTTTCTCAGAAACACTCAAGAGGAAGATCTGTGGAGAGACTTGGACGCCTACGCCAGCTGACAAGGCACTTGAAGATGATTATAATGATATTAAAATGTATTGTACTCATTTATGTTGCTTTTCTTCTATTTTAGCAAAACCCGAACAAAGTCTTTATTTCGAGTGGGCTTAAAATTAAAACCTTAAAAGTGTAATATAAATTACAATAACCATGCCTTTGTCTTGTTGTGGTGTGTAGTTTGAGTGGAGAGATGTCTTCAAATAGTGGTTGCTGACTGCTAAAAGAAAACCAGAAATGGCTTATGAGACTCCTTAGTGAACTGGATCAGACAAATCTGGCAGTATTACACTAAGGGATCAAGTAAGGTTTTCAGGTAGAAGGTCAAGAGAGCACAGAAAAGCACTGCTGTCAGAGAGGAGGATGCTCACTCTTGTAAGAACTGATGACTAGTATTCTTCCTGCCACACCGCTCTCCTGATCTGTATCCCCCAGATAGTGATGTAGCACTATCACACTAATATGTAACACAGTTACACACAAGTAAATAAGATAAAGAATGAGATAACAACTTGTTGATAAGGTTAACAGATTATAATGGATAATTGGGATGATATGAACAATAGGTATGTCACGAAACAACACAATTGATATTAGGGCAATAAATGGTAATGATAGCATATATAGACAATATTTAAAAATTGGGTTTTTACTTATGAAACAATGACAGTTGGATACAGCTTGACAAGAAAAGTCCAACGGTATCTCAATGAAGATAGTACGTCAATTCTAAGCGGAGTTATTACATATTTTTGTGTTGTGATCTACAACCAGGAAGTGCGAAGGAATCCACACCAATGTGTTAGTTCTTTTCACTGCCTGTAAATTGGGAGCGGAGAAATTCTGCCTTCTATTACTGTGGCTTGTTTAATTTTAAACGGTCAACATAATACCATATATCATTGCGTTTGAGGTTGCGAGGCCTAACTTGACGTATTATCTATTTTTCAATAGGATGTGCCATGACCTAATTAACAATTAAAAACGAACACAAAATTCAATTTGGGAGTCTTCGTGGCAAAGTGGTCAAGCCGTTTAACTCGGGCTCTTGTGCCATGATCTAATTAACAATTAAAAACGAACACAAAATTCAATTTGGGAGTCTTCATGGCGAAGTGGTCAAGCCATTTAACTCGGGCTCCGAAGGTTGTGGGTTCGATTCTGGGCCGCGTCCTTCGGTTCCCGAATTAAATCTTTCGGAGACTCCTGTGGGTCGTCGCTAGAGCTACGGAGTTCGTGCTTTGTGCGACGCTTTCCGCTCTGCGGAAAGAGACCGTGCCATATGGGATAAAACCCGGTACAATGAAGTCGACCCTGTCGACTTTTAAGCGACTTTTTTAAAAATGACTGCCAATTGTTTATTATTCATTAAAAGTCTGTCACATTGCTAACAAACCTGGCAAGATGTATATTTTATTGTGCATTTTGGTTACAGGAAAGTAAAGGTCACATTCCTCTTTCGATAGAATGTTGAGAGGATTGACTTCATTGCACCAGGTTTCACCCCACATGGCTCGGTCTCTTTCCGCACGGAGACCTGTCGAAAGCATCGCACAAAGCACGAGAGTCTCGATAAATTACTATAGTAATTAGTGCAGTCAGGGTGCCGCCATTTTGAATTTTCAGTTATTGCACTTTCTTTTTCATGGCTGTGCTGAATATTTTCTCCCGAACACAATTACAGGAGATTAATGTTGAAACTCTTCAAGTATATGTAAGATTGAATGCAGAATTCAAAAATTCATTAAACAGTAACCAGAGACAACAAGTAAACATGAGTTAAAAACAAAATTAGCTTACTGAACATCATAAAAACTTAATAACTTCAAGAGAAAAAAGTTATAAAGGTTTTCATTGCTCCATCTAGTAAGATTATCAAGTTCCTTTTGTAAAGAATTCTCTAATTCACTATGGTTTTCTTGACTAGTATATATAGTACAGTCATCTGCAAATAGATCACAAGTTGTATTGATATATAAAGGAAGATCATTAATATAAACTGCAAAAAGCAGCTGACCTAGTATTGAGCCCTGAGGTCTTGATAGACAGTTGTTGAAGGACACGACTTGTTGTCTGTCGGATAGAAATGACGTGATTATGTTCACCATGTTGGTGCTTGTCTTTATTTGTTTTAGTTTTCTAATTAAAATATCGTGATCTACCATATCAAAAGCTTTTTTAAAGTCTACAAACACCGCTCCACAAATTCTACCGTTGTTGATGTTTAAGTGCCAGTTATCGGTCATTTTTGTTAGAGCACTATGGCAAGAATATTTAGGTCGAAACCCAGATTGACTGTTATTTAAATGGTGTAACGTTATTTTATGAATGTGTTTTTCTAGTGGTTTTGATAGCGACGATAGTAAGGAAATAGGTCTATAATTACCCAAAATGCTATTATCGATTGAGCCATTTTTAAGTACCGGAAACACTTTAGCAATTTTAAATGCAGATGGAATCAATAAGGAGGGAAGTCTACCATTCTTCCATCCTGGCAGTGACCATACTGATCGGATGACCTGTAGCCATTGTCTCTATTGAGAGATCCACAGTCACTGACATGAAACCATAACCAACAACCATTTGTCGGCTGCTACCAAGTCCAATCCACCACCTGCTCCCATGGCTTCACATTACCCTGTTGGGGGGGGGGGGGGTCTAAACAGGCTACTCCATTTTGTCCAAGGGTGTCCCATAGGCTGTCGGAGGGAAGGAGGCACCTTACTTCTCCTTTGATAGGGAAAGCTGTTCGCTATTCATTTATCAGTTAAGGAATGCAGCGAGTCACCTTCTATTGTCTTTAGAATGGTGATGGCTATTGCCTGTACTAAACATTTGCAGTTTGGTGAAAAACACCATGTCTCATTTGTAACCTGTCAATATTGTTGTTAAGGATGTCAAGTATGTTAATCCCTGTGCAGACGACCGTGGTGATGTCATAAGGAAAGCTTAAAGATGGCCGCCCACTTTTGACATGCACCAAAGAGGAACAGCTTTCTGTTATCCACTTTTTCTTATCAGTGAAAGGGTGAAGCTTATAGTCATTCATTGCCTAATGAAGGTTTGGTGTGGTGATGCACACTTGTCAGTCTAACAAGTGTATGAGTGGCGTAGGAAGTTTCAAAACTTCTGTAACAGACTGTTCACGACTGGGTCAGACACACTGAGTAGTGACCCCAGAGTCGATTGCTGCCGTTGAAGTCCTCGTACAGGAAAATCGCCCATTGACTGCGTGACATTGTCTCAGATCTGGATATCAGTCAAAGCTCGGCACACCACATCATCCATGATATGCTACAGTACTGCAAAGTTCTGCAAGGTGGGTGCCACGCCAGCTTACTCCAAAATTGAAACAACGACGCATTGATTCTTGTCAGGAAAGTTTGCAGTGCTTTAAAGCAGAAGATGATGGTTTCCTATCAAGAGTTGTTACTGGAGATGAAACCTGGGTTCACTACCATGAGACGAAAACGAAGAGAGTGAGCAAGGAATGGCACCACTCCTCCTCACATAAACCAAAGAAGTTTTGCACACAGCCATCTTCTTCTTCTTCTTCTTCTTCTTCTTCTTCTTCTTCTTCTTCTTCTTCTTCTTCTTCTTCTTCTTCTTCTTCTTCTTCTTCTTCTTCTTCTTCTTCTTCTTCTTCTTCTTCTTCTAATTTTCTTCTTCTTCTTCTTCTTCTTCTTCTTCTTCTTCTTCTTCTTCTTCTTCTTCTTCTTCTTCTTCTTCTTCTTCTTCTTCTTCTTCTTCTTCTTTTTCTTCTTTGCGTTCATCTGGAGTGTTTTTTCAGATGTGATTGTGTTGAGTTATTATGCACCCGTGGGCCGAAACCCTTGGGCCAACTCATCCAACTTCTGCGTGCATTTTTGACCAGGTTAGCACTCCTAGGAGACTCTCACTTTTGTGGTACCGTCCACATCCCAGCTGGTCAAGTTGGAACAGTCGAAGGCTTCACGGTCATCCCTCAAAGGAAGGCAGGGACAGTCCATGGCATTTTCCGCCTTCCAGGGTGGCTTCCATAATTCCAGAGCCGACACATAGCGCCCTGGTGCTGGGCTCACCAAGGGAATCGTCGCGTCCTGCTCATGGCTGCTTTAGTTCCTCACTTCAATATATTGGGAATTTTGTTCGCCCTGGGCCGTTCTGCAGGTGGTATCCACTCAGCGAGTTTTCGATTCAGACGTGTGCTTGTCGTTGTGCCCGTCAGAGCTGTTCCAGGCACGACGGACATTCAGAAAACTACCTAGTCAGAGCTGTTCTGAGCAAGAGCGGCATTCAGAAACTAGGTATTCAGAGCTGTTCCTAGCATGAGAGACATTCGGACGAGACATTTCACTCGGACGTAAATGCGTAGTGCCAATTTTTATTTTGCCACCCGTAGGGCGGCACTTCTGTCTTCGGCGGGCATTTTTGATGAGGTTAGCCTTCCTCGGACACAGCCATTTAAAGAGAAGGCTATGTTGACTCTCTTTTGGGACGAACGAGGCATTATTTTAGAGCACTACATGCCAAGCGGGAAAACTGTCACCAGTGATACATATACAGATCTACTCAGGAATCATCTTCAACCCGCAATTAAATCCAAACGACGTGGACTTCTGAATAAAGGTGTCGTTTTGCAACATGACAATGCTCGACCCCATCCTGCCCTTGCAACGGTTGAAACCTTGAAGACCTCCACTTTCAGTGTACCACATTCCCCGTACAAGCCAGACCTAGCCCTAAGTGATTACCACCTGTTTGGACAACTCAACGAGTCATTAGGAAGGAAAGACTTTTCGGTCAATGAAGAGGTACAGCAGGTGGTGCATGAGTGGTTACACACAGGACCAAGAGAATTGTTTTTTTCTAGAGGAATCCAAGCACTTTATCGGCGCTGGAGGACTTGTATTGAACGCAGTGGTGACTACATACAAAAATGATATTTTTTCTTTAATTTTTCAGAATATATTCACACACATACACACGCACGCATGCACACATGGACGCACACACAAAAAAAACATTTAAGGCTTTCATTTGAAGCCCCATCTTACTATATGATTGCATTTTGTTTCTATTTTCAGTTCAGCACTAGAACAGATACAAGAAAGAGACGTTGAACGATTGTGATTCAACATTTGGTTGCTTACATATCTTCATAACTGATATCAGTTAACGCATGCTCATGGCTCTAGGTTAGTGCAGTTGTACCTATGGATATTTTAAAATGTCATAATACATGCAATAATACATGACATAATACATGACATAATGCATTTTTGGTGTACCAGAGTTCTCCCATAACGTACTAGGGAGGGTCAATAAGTAAGTCACACAGTTCTGTGGGATGGCCAGTAAATGTAGTTGGTGTTTTCAGGTGTCATTAGGTGACAGCAACATCGAACTTTATACAGTGGTACCTAGGGTTACGAACTTAATTCGTTCCAGAACTCGGTTCGTAACCTGAAACATTGAAATCAATGAAATAAAGACAATCCATTTCAAGATGAAAGAATTGTTCTTATTTATTAACATCCGGTCGTTTACCTGACAAAAAGCAAAGAATACGTGTACTTCATGTATTAAATAAAGAGAAAGAAAACAACCAAATGAATTAAATGTAAAATAAAACAAAAGATTTAGTCTATCTTTATTACCAAGAAAACGATCATGGCAAATTTGTCACTTTCTTTGTTATTCTGAATCATTAGTTTCAGGAGTATCTTGTCGCTGTTTCTTGGCAGCCGACTGGGAATCTTTCTGCACCAAGAAACTATCAAGGGAAATTTGTCGCTTCCTTTACTGGAGAATCTTTCTGAAGTGGGCCATCATGTTATCATTCATCAGGTTTACTGCCCTATTAGCAACAAGTTTGTTTGGATGATGGTTCACAATGAAGTCTTCGACGTCTGCCCACTTGCTGCAAATTTCTTTAATCCTGGCAGTTGAAAAGGTCACTGACTCATCATCGGACGACTGCTCCTACTTTAATGTCTTTAGCTGTTCATTCTGAAGATCTACAAGCTCATCTGTAGTACTGTTTGTACTGTACGCGATCGTTTGTCTCCAATGTTACACCTTGCTCTCTCTCTCTCTCTCTCTCTCTCTCTCTCTCTCTCTCTCTCTCTCTCTCTCTCTCTCTCTCTCTCTCTCTCTCTCTCTCTCTCTCTCTCTCTCTCTCTCTCGCCTTCGTTCGTAACCCGAGGCACTGTTCGTTACCCGAGACATAAAATTTTCGAAGTTGTTTGTAACCTGAATTGTTCGTGACCTGAGGCGTGTTCGTAACCCGAGGTACCACTGTATTCCCATTCGTCAGGTGGCACTAGGTGTCTCATTCGCATGCGCAGCACACAAACAAAATGGTGACTGTACTTACGGAAGGTTATGCTGACAGTGTTCTGGGATTGTCAAGGAGTGCTTTTAACCAATTTCAAGAAGAAAGGTGACAATGTGAATTCTGAATCGTACTGTGAAGTTCTAACGATGCTTCATGATGCAATTCGAAGAAAACGTCCAGGACTGCTGACTAGTGGAGTGTTGCTTCTTCATGACAATGCCAGACCACATATATATTATATTGGCACCTTGCCGTCTTGACAGACGATAGTTTGTGCTTCAAAAAGGTATAATAACTTTTACCCATGGCGGTAGCGAATGTGACTGATAAGGCCAATTCGCGCTGTAAATTTTCGTTCACAGTGGGTGCATGTGAACACGTGGTCATTTCCACCATCATGCACCATCTTACGTCTCAAACGCTCGGTGTGTGACTTATCTGCAATAATTTTCTCCTTTGTCTTTATTCCATTTCTGATGTTTGCCCTCCATGCAACACGTTCAGCGGCGACTTGCTCCCAATGTGCATTATCAATGCCTGTATCAATCATGTCCCGCTTACACACATCTTTGTATCGTAGTAGAGGCCGACCCTGAGATCTCTTACCCATCTGTAATTCACCAAAAAAGATGTCCTTTGGTATTCTACCATCATCCATCCTCCTAAGATGTCCTATCCATCTAAGTCTACGAAGACTGAGCATGGAATACACTGTCACACAACCTGATCTTTCCAATACTTCAGTATTTGTGATTTTGTCTTGCCACTTAATACCAAGAATTCTTCGTAGACACCGCATATGAAAGCTGTTTAAACGTTTCTCTTGGTGTGAGTAAGTTGTCCAGGTTTCACTGCCATAAAGAAGAGTACTAAGGACAGGCTTGATAGACAAGGACTTTTGTTTTTGCAGTAAGCTTCCTGTTCTCCCAGACTCTTTTTCTTAACCTGTTCATTGTTGTTGCTGCCTTACCAATCCGGATGTTGATTTCCTGATCTAGGGATAATTTGCTATTTACCACTGATCCTAGATGTGTAAAATGGTCTACCATTTCTTGTTCGACGTCGTCAATAAAGATTGATGGTACCCCATGTGCACCTTGTGACATAATCTGTGTCTTCTCTTTGCTAATTGATAAACCAAATTCGGAACAAGCATTGGAGAATGCAGATAGTAGACATTGTAATTCTTCCTCAGAGTGGGTCGTAACTGCAGCATCATCTGCAAAAAGCAACTCTCTGATCAGTACCCTCCTAATTTTGGTCTTGACCTTCAATCTCTGAGCATTGTACAGGCCGCCAACTGAACGTGAGTGAATGTATATACCACCATCCTGATCACGAAAGGCATATTTCAGTAGAAGTGAAAAGTATATTCCAAAGAGGGTGGGAGCTAGTACACACCCTTGCTTAACTCCACTCTTGATTTCAAACTCTTCAGAAGTTGCACCATCAAACTTGATTATACCCTTCATGCCTGTGTGGAACGATTCCACAATGGACAGAAGAGTTGGTGGGCAGCCAATCTTCTTTAGTGCCTTGAACAGACCCTCACGACTGACCAAATCAAATGCCTTTGTGAGGTCGATGAAGGCAATAAACAGTGGTTGATTCTGTTCACGGCATTTTTCTTGCATTTGTCGCAATGAGAATATCATATCAATGGTAGACCGGTTCTGTCAGAAGCCACACTGTGATTCGGGGTAGACTTGATCTCCTAGGACTTGAAGTCTGCGCAGAACAATTCTGGCAAATACTTTTCCAACAATACACAGAAGTGAGATACCACTATAGTTGTTGCAGTCGCTCCGATCACCCTTGTTCTTGTACAGTGTTATGATGCTTGAATCTTTGAAATCCTGTGGGACTTGTCCTTCTCGCCAGCATAGCTAAATTAGCTGGTGGATCTGTAGAGTGAGTGTGTCTTGCCCATTCCTGATAACCTCTACTGGAATCCCATCCTTACCTGGAGCCTTGCCAGAGGTAAGGACGGCTTGATTAACTGCCAAACTGTCAACTGTTATTTACTGCCAATATAGTACCTTGCGGTGTATGGCAGAGGGGTCTTTGGATCTGAGGAATAGTGCAGTCACCGCGAACTGTGCAGGTTAGGATTTTATTTTTGCCCCCGACAAAAAAAATCCCACACCTTATCGAGGGATCGAACCCGGGTCTCCCGAATAAGAGTCCGGCGTTCTAGCCACTCGGCCAGCCAGTTCCTCGGCTTTATTAACTCAGGAGAAAATTAACCAACTAAGGTGGGAAGTTTTGGAACACCCACGTTACAGCCCTGACTTAGCTCCTAGAGATGTCGACCTGTTTGGTCCACTGAAAACCCACCTTGGCGGGAGACATTTCGCGAATGACGCCGAAGTTGAATGTGAAATGAAAATGTGGTTTAGAAAACAGAGCACACAGTTCTATGCAGTCGGTTTGGGAGGACTGATAAAACAATGGGATAAGTGCATCAATGTTTGTGGAAATTATTTTGAGAAATAAAGGGACAATGTATGTATAAAAATAAACTGGTTTCAAGTTTTCATATTTAATTATGTTTCTACAGCCATTTGTGACTTACTTATTGACTTCCCCTCGTGATAAATGCAGCCTTACAACACTTTTGATAAAATGGTTTTAAAAAATAAAACACGCACTCACGCATGCACACACACATGCACGCACTCACACACACACAATATATATATATATATATATGACTAAGAAGCTCGATGGATGATTGAAGACAATGATTGTTGCACACAGTGAACAACTAGGTTAGAATTGCATTACTAGGAAGAAGGAAATCCCACAATGTTATATACAAGTGAAAGAGAGCTTTCTTAATTAAGTGAATCGGGGCAATTACCTCGGATCAGTCATAACATCTGATGGTAGATTCCTTGAAAAGATTAGAACAAGAATCGTCATGGCGAAGGTAGCCTTTTTCAAGATGGAAACTATACTGATCAATTAAAAAAAATGTCATATGCAACGAGAAAAAGAGTGTTGAAGTGCTACATAGAACCTGTACTTTTGTATGGATGTGAAGCATGGACAATGAGCAGACAAGCTGTAAAACATCTAATGGCTATGGAAATGTGGTTTCTGAGAAAAATGCAAAGAATACCATAGACAGACAGACAAAAACCAATGACCAAGACCTACAAGAAACAAATGAAAACCGTAAACTGATTGGAGAAATTGGACGTAGACAATCAAAATTTTATGAGAAGAAATAAATTGAAGAACTGTGTGACAACTGGCAAGATCGAGAGAAAGAGGTGCTGGAGGACTTGCATTGAACGCAGTGGTGACTACATCAAAAAATGATACACTTGTTCTGTACTTTTTCAGAATATATTCACACACACACAGCACACGCACACATATATATTTAATGTTTTAATTTGAAGCCACCTCGTAATCCAAATCGTGATCATTCTGTGCATAAGGATCGGGATAGCGGTATTTATAGAAAGTAAAACAAGGAAGACAGATTCAGTTTATGCGGGTATTTAGAGGAGGTTAGAATGAGAGAATGTAGACAAATTCAGTTTATAATGGTATATATATAAGGTTAAAATAAGCGAATGTAGACAAACTTAGTTTATACGAGATTTAGAGGAAGTCAGAGTGAAAAAAAAATATGAACAAATTCAATGTATACCTAAAGTTATACGAGGTTAAAGTGAGAGAATGCTGGTACGTTCAGTTTATAATGGCATGTAAAAGCGGTTAAAATGAGACCATAGACAAATTCAGTTTATGCCGGCATTTACATGAAGATATATGAAGATAGAGTGAAAGAATGTAGATAAATGCAGTTTATGTTGGCATTTAGAGGAGATCAGAGTGAACAAATGTGGACAAATTGAGTTTATGCTGGTAGTTAGAGATGCAGATTGAAAGAATGTGGACACGTCCAGTTTATGGCTGTATTTATAAAAAGTTAAAAGTAGAAAGTAAAGGTCCCTTTTCCACACCTAGCTGGCACTGGACATTTAGTGCTAGATCCATAGCTGTATAGACCAAACTGGACTTAATGGGTTATGTGGGTGGCCGGCCGCCTTTACTTCTCAAGACATTTTTGGGGTAACAGTTTAGGCTGGGTCCATCTGGGAACCCCAGTGAATTTTATTATAAACTATTTTGAAACCACCCCAGTGCGGTTCGAACCATAGACCAGCGCAAGTTAACATTTACCCACTACTCTACTGGGGCTCTTATAACAGGTTAAAGTGAGAAACTGTTATAGCGTTCAGTTTATGGTGGAGGTTAAAAGAAGTTAAAGTGAGAAAACATTATCTCATTCAGTTTATGGCGGATGTTAAAAGAGGTTAAAGTGAGAGAATATTGACACGTTCAGTTTATAGCAGGAGGCAGAAGCGATTAATGCAGATAATATATATATATATTTCTCTCTCCCAGGTGACTATAATGATTATGATGCAGGAATCAACTACGGACCATTAGACCCCGCTTTACTGGTAAGTCTTTAATCTTTATTGGTTCAACATCACAACTTATGTGTCCATACACACGCACACACAGACTCATACCCACAAAAACACACCCAAATCAATTAATCATGTGCCATGCCGGAAAGCGTGGGCGGTCATGACTCGCCATTTCACTCGATCACCAGAGTCATGGATCAGCTCAGTGTTCCTGTCTCGACCATGCCATGTGGCCAAACCATCAAGGTATTTTCTTCTCGGTCTTCCCCTTGGTCTGTTCCCCTCGATCTTGCCAGTTGTCACTAAGTTCTCCAATCCATTTCTTCTCATAACATGTCCAAAACATTTTGACTGTCTACGTCTAATTTCTCTAATCAATTTACGATTTTCATTTGTCTCATGTAGTACTTGGTCATTGATTTTTCTGTCTGTCCATGGTATTCTTTGCATTTTCATCAGAAACCACATTTCTGCAGCCATCAGATGCTTTTCAGCTTGACTGCTCATTGTCCAAGTTTCACATCCATACAAAAGAACAGGCTCTATGTAGCCCCTCAACACTCTTTTTCTCATTTAAATTGACATCTTTTTATTGGTCAGCATGTTAAGAGTTAAACTATGTGTTCATACTCTAGTTCAGTGGTTCTCAACTGGTGGGGAATTTAGGGTTTCCAGGGGTGGGGGGGGGGGGGGGGGGGAGATTAAGATTATTTCAAGATCGCTTTAATGCAAGAACCAGTTACTTGATATTGTTTTTCCCTCTAAATTTTACGGTTCTGTACTTCTCACCTTAATGAAATTTGTTTTATAACGTAAGTAGACCCGCAAATCACGATTTATGTAGATGTCTAGACTTGTTCTAGTATGTGTTATTAAATTTAGCTTCCATTTTTATGTATACTGTGTAAGGGTGGGTGGGGGGAATGGGGAATTTATTGGGAGGAAATTCAAAAAGGGGGGGGGGGAGGGCATGCCATTCTGAACATATAGTAAAGGGGGGCATGGGCCAAAAAAGGTTGAGAACCACTGCTCTAGTTAGATACTCTAGCCACATCTATCTAGCCATCCAGCTACATCTATTTAGCCATCTTGTGACATCTATCTAGCCATCTAGCCACATCTATATATTCATCTAGCCACATCTGTGTAGCCATCTAGCCACATCTGTCTAGTCACATCTATCTAGCCACATTTATCTAGT
The DNA here is from genome assembly GCA_014155875.1 of Cepaea nemoralis. NCBI lineage: Eukaryota > Metazoa > Mollusca > Gastropoda > Stylommatophora > Helicidae > Cepaea > Cepaea nemoralis. Next base: position 57,553 of record JACEFZ010024313.1, on the reverse strand, counting down.
GATATTGCCACATCTATCTAGTCATCTTGATACATCTGGCCACATCAAGTCACATTCATCTAGCCATCTAAGCACATCTATCTAGCCACATCTCACCACATATTTATCCATCTAGGCACATCTAGCCACATCTATCTAGCAGTCTAGCTACATATATGTAGCCACATTTGTCTAGTCATATAGCCACATCTATCTAGCCACATGTATCTACCCATCTAGCAACATTATCTAGCCATATCTATATAGTTATCTAGTCACAACTATTTATCCATCTAGCCACATCTGTCTAGCAATCTAGCTACATCTAGCCACATCTATCTAGCAATCTACCCACATCTAGCTACATCTATCTAACCATCTAGCCACATCTATCTAGCCACATCTAACCACACCTACTTAACCATCTGGACATATCTAGCCACATCTATCTAACAATGTAGCAACATCAATCTAGCCATCCAGCCACAAATAACTAGCCATCTAGCCACATCTATCTAGTAAAGATTTTTGTCCTCAACTGTTGTTCCCAAAGACCTAGTATCATTTGAAATGCAGAAATATGATCATACATTTATTAATTAATTGATTTTTCCGTTAAAGACGAACTAGCTGACCCGGCCATACTTCGCCCAGCCCCTGGCGGGGAGCATCTCATTTAATTCATATTCGGCCCCTGCTCCTGTTCCCGTTCCCAAAAAAGACGACCCACCCCAGCTTCGCCCAGCCCCTGGCGGGGATCTGTCTGTCTGTCTGCCTGCCTGCCTACCCTTCCGTCCGTCTCTCCCTCCGTCTATCCCACCCTCTCTATCTATCTATCTATCTATCTATCTATCTATCTATCTATCTATCTATCTATCTATCTATCTATCTATCTATCTATCTATCTATAGCAAGGGGACTTAACCTAAGATATAGCAATGCTACTAAAAGTTATGTCCCTTGATATAACTTTTCTTATGTTAAGTCATGTAATTACAAAATTAAATTTTATTACGTAAATAAATGTTTGTAAACTAACAAACTATGCCAGTTGGCAGCACCGGAATGAGAAGAAGACATGTAGAAAATTTCATCTCAATCGGATGGACCGTTCGCGAACGCATAAATAACAAACATACAGAGATACAGACAGACATACATTGCATTTTATATATATATATATATATATATATATATATATATATATATATATATATATATATATATATATATATATATATATATCATTGGCACCTTTCCGTCTTGACAGACGATAGTTTGGTACATTGTGCTTCAAAAAGGCTTAATAACTACGACCCATGGCGGTGGCGAGTGTGTCTGGTAAGGCCAATTCTTGCTGCAAATGTTTGCCCACAGTAGATGCATGTGAAAACATGGTCACTTCCACCATTGTGCACCTATCTTACGTCTCTCACGCTCTATGTGTGCTTTATCTGCAATCATTTTCTCCTTTGTCTTTATTCCATTTCTGATAGTTGCCCTCCATGCAACACGTTCAGCGGCGACTTGCTCCCAATGTGCATTATCAATGCCTGTATCAATCATGTCCCGCTTACACATATCTTTGTATTGTAGTAGAGGCCGACCCTGAGATCTTCTACCCGTCTGTAATTCACCAAAAAAGATGTACCTTTGGTATTCTACCATCATCCATCCTCCTAACATGGTCCTATCCATCTAAGTCTACGAAGACTGAGCATGGAATACACCGTCACACAACCTGATCTTTCTAATACTTCAGTATTTGTGATTTTGTCTTGCCACTTAATACCAAGTATTCTTCGCAGACACTGCATATGAAAGCTGTTTAAAACGTTTCTCTTGGCGTGAATAAGTTGTCCAGGTTTCACTGCCATAAAGAAGAGTACTAAGGACACAGGCTTGGTAGACGAGGACTTTTGTTTTGGCAGTAAGCTTCCTGTTCTCCCAGACTCTTTTTGCTAACATGTTCATTGTTGTTGCTGCCTTGCCAATCCTGATGTTGATTTCCTGATCGAGGGATAATTTGCTATTTACCTCTGATCCTAGATATGTAAAATGGTCTACTATCTCCAGTTTGGCGTCGTCAGTAAAGATTGATGGTACACACCATGTGCACCTTGTGACATAATCTGTGTCTTCTTTTTGTTAATTGTTAAACCAAATTCAGAACAAGCATTGGAGAATGCAGATAGTAGATGTTGTAATTCTTCCTCAGAGTGGGTCGTAATCGCAGCATCATCCGCAAAAAGCAACTCTCTGATTATATATATATATAAAAGTCGATGGATGGATGGATGGATGGGTGCGTGCGTGGGTGGGTGCGTGCGTGCGTGCGTTCGCGAACGGTCCATCCGATTGAGATGAAATTTTCTACACGTTTTCTATTCATTCCTGTGCATCTTTCTGTCATAGTATTTTTTAGTGTACATCAGCTATTTACTTACTAAAATTTAATTTTGTAATTACATGACTGAACATAAGAAAATATAAAACAAGGGACATAACTTTTAGTAGCATTGTTATATCTTAAGTTAAGTCCCCTATGATGCCCATTTTAAACATTGCCTAAGTAATTTTTTTGTGAGAGAAAGTTAGTTGCATATCCTTTGCAGTACAATGCAGTCAACCCACCGCCCAACATTTATTGGCTGTTTGTGATATCTTGGTAAGTTTACTTAAGATAGATATCTTCCAATCATATTTTCTACTATCAATCTATCTATTCTTCTATTCTATCTATATTTTTAACGGGAACGGGCCGAACATAGGTAGGTAGGTAGGTAGGTAGGTAGATAGATACATAGATAGATACATAGATAGACAGACAGACAGATCCCCGCCAGGGACTGGGCGAAGCCGGGCCGGGTCAGATGGACAGACAGACAGACAGTCGGGAACGGGAACTTATATGACTACTTATATGAATTAAATTAGATGTTCCCCATCAGGGTCTGGGCAAAGCCAGGCCAGGTCAGATAGACAGACAGACAGACAGACAGATATATAGTCGGGAACAGGAGCTTATATGACTACTTATATAAATTAAATGAGATGCTCCCCACCAGGGACTTGGTGAAGCCGGGCTGGGTCATACAGACAGACAGTTAGACAGACAGACCGACAGATAGTCGGAAACGGGAGCTTATATGACTACTTATATGAATGAAATTCTCCTGTGTGTTGCCAGGGCCCATAAGGGAAGCAAAGAATAGCAACACTGTAGCCTACCACGCATGTCGTAAGAGGCGACTAAGGAGGCTTGATGGTTCCGTCACCCTGCTACTGAGTGAGTGTTGGCGCGACACTGTGAGTTTCGTGTGAAATGCTTAATCTGCCCGAGGTTTTTTGGAACGTGACTGCATGTTCGGAGCGATTGCGGAAGGCTATGTCCCAGAGTTAACCGGTTTTTGCCTTATGCAGAAATGCGTGGCTGCTGGGCTTCTGGTTGACTGCCACTACTGTCGACGATGAACTGTATTTCGTGGACTGTGTAGGTGAACATCTAGGAAACATCCAGATGGGAAAATGACTGCCGATTCCATCAGAGATGAACTGGATGTTTTGTAGGGGACTATTGTGTTGGCATTCTGGCGGCGGCATTATGCACAGAGATCTGTGCGGGCTGTTGTTTGTCGAGACTCCTGTCTTTTCCACTTTTCACATTGGGCAGTGGGGAGCATTTTGTGTGATATTCACTGGCACAGGAACGGAGCATAATGGGGACGACCCGTTGCTGTGAAGTTGGAACTGCGACTAACTAACTAACTAACTAACTTATATGAATTAAATGAGATGCTCCCCACCAGGGACTGGGTGAAGCCGGGCCGGGTCAGACAGACAGACAGATCCCCGCCAGGGACTGGGCGAAGCCGGGCCGGGTCAGACAGACAGACAGACAGTCGGGAACAGGAACTTATATGACTACTTATATGAATTAAATGAGATGCTCCCCATCTGGGTCTTGGCGAAGCCGAGCCGGGACAGACAGACAGACAGATAGATAGTCGGGAACGGGAGCTTATATGACTACTTATATGAATTAAATGAGATGCTCCCCACCAGGAGCTGGGTGAAGCCGGGCCGGGTCAGACAGACAAGCAGACAGACAGACAGACAGATAGATAGGAAGGATAGGATAGATAGATAGGATAGATAGATAGGATAGATAGATCCCCGCCAGGGCCTGGGCGAAGCCGGGCCGGGTCAGCTAGTATATATATATATATATATATTAACGTCATTTAGGTGGCTAGTTATATGACCAAAAATGCAGAGTCGCAAACCCACTCTTTGTCTTCAAACTCTGGGATACTTGTTGACTTGCTTGCAAAGAATTATTGTATTTCTTGCTGCAAAATCAAACACTCTTTTCAACATTTTGGCACGGGTCAGCCATCTTACTTCTGCATAAAATGTAATGTCATTGTAATCTGAGTCTAAAGACTTTAGAAATTCTTGGAACAGACGGTGATTCAACCCGTTCGCCTTAATGAAGATCACTATTTTGACGACCACTTTCATGACAATTTCCATTTTTAGGGACTTTGAACATAAATTCTCCTATGCAATGAAACTTTAGCATTGAAGTATTACCGACTTTGGAGGCCGCATTTTCAATCAATTTCACTAAACCTTTGTGTTTCCCAACCATTGCCGCATCGCCATCCGTTGTTAAGCCTGATAAGTTGTTAAGTTGTAACAAAAAGCGATTCAATGTCGATGTAACTGCCTCTAAGAAATCTTGTGTCTTAGTAGTGTCCTTAAGTGGTTACAGTGCCGCTAATTCTTCTGTCTTTTTAAAATGGACATCAACACCCCTGATGAAAATTGCCAGTTAGGCAGCATCTGCCATATATGTGCTTTCATCCAATGCTAGAGCATAAAATATAAACTCGGATGCTCGACTTTTCAAATAATCTTCAATAGTTTTCCAATGTCGTCCACACGCCTAGTAATAGTCTGACGAGACAGACTTATTTTTGAGAAATCCTTCTTTTCTGGACACATAATTTCAACGATGCTCCCCAAACATTCCTTAACATTTTCACTATCTGAATATGGCTTTGATTTGTTTTGCTAGTATCATGGCTGCTGCATAACTAGCCTTTACATAGCATGTTGACCCTGAACCCGCTCTAGTAAATATCTTTTGTTGTGCAGAAAAATTTTTTTAAAGTCATTTACTTGGTCTTTTCGAAATTGCCATTTGATGTTACACTCTTTCAAAACAGAAAACATTCGTTGCATATCAAACATATGGGCTTTGTTTTAATTTCCACACACAAAAAATAGTTTATAGTTTACCTGTCTTGAAAACTTCTCAATTCTTCTGTGATTCAAAAATGTGAGATATTTAAATTTATCTTAGCTATAATTAAAAATATATGATATGAACGACTCATGAAGTAATGTTCTTCTGGTGACATGTACAATAAAGTTAATTGACCTAACTCTGCGGGCCGAAACATGACTCCCGCGGGCCTCGTGTTGGCCACCCCTGCACTAGACTCTGACATCAATAATTAAAACAGTGAGCAATTTATTTGTGGTAAAATCATATATACACAATAAACCTATTTTTATAATTAAGCGGGGTTCAATAAACGCTCTCGCTCAGCTTCCTCACCGTCAAAATATATTTACAATAAACCCTTACTCTCTGTCCGCTCTCGCTCTCTAAGCTGTTGTCAATATATATTATAGGCTCAATCAGCTCTGCCTATCCTATTCTAAACTGTCATCCGTATATATAATATAGGATAAAGTCATCCTCCCAATCTCAAAATTTGGCACTTTTCTAATTTGGAAAAGTGACAAACCGATTGTCTTATTGTACCCACAAAATGTATAAGATTTTTTCTTTTGTCACAGCTGTAAATTATTTCTGTCATCGTGTAGATAGTGTACCTCACGGTCAAAGTTTTGTCACAGTGTATTATTGTGGTTTACTGGAGCAAATTACCACACCTTAGCTAGGATATTACCACTCATAGACTGTTTAAATTCATAATGTCAGTGAGTAATCTTAGTGACAGTTTATTATAGGTAGATTAGTTGATTGTACGTCATCATCATCATCAAGTGCCGTGCCAGCTGACGTAGGCGTTCATGGCTCTCCACAGATCTCGGTCTTGGGTTTTCTGGATCAACTCTGCTGCTGATATTCCTCCATGCCACCGTCTCAATCCATCCAGCATCATTTCTCTTGGTCTGCCTCTGCCTCTCTTCCCCTCGATCTTTCGAGTTGTTACGATGTTCTCCAATGCCTCTCTTCTCATCACGTGACCGAAGAAAGATTGTCTGTCTCTGTCTTATTGTTGTATATAATGTTCTAGTTTCAGGCAGTCATCGTTAGTTACTCTGGCAGTCCAAGGAATTCGCAACATTCGTCTCAGGAACCACATCTCTGTTGCTTCTAATTTCTTCTTACTTTGTTCATTTACATTCCAAGATTCACTGCCATACAGCAAGACTGGTTCTACATAGCATTTCAGTACTCTCTTTCTTACATTCAGTGATAGTGACTTATTGCACAAGATACTCTTCATTTTCTGAATGCGGCTTTTGCCTGCCCTATTCTGCTCCTAATCTCTGTTGTACATCTTCCATCTGATGTTATAAATGCCCCTAGATATCTAAAATTATCCACTTGGTTAAGGATTTTTCCTTCTATTTCTATGTCGCATTTTGGTGTCACCATTTTCTTTGATATTACCATTGTTACTGTTTTCTTGATATTCAAGGAGAGTCCTTTCCTTGCACTCTCTGTTACTACAACGTCTAATAATTGCTGTAGGTCTGTTGAATTATCCGCCACCAATAGTGTGTCATCTGCATAGCGTATATTATTTATATTATAACCTCCAACTAGTATTCCTGGCATCTCTTTGATCTCTCTCATTATTACTTCGCTATACAGGGAGAAAAGATCTGGTGACAAGACACACCCCTGTCGTACTCCTAGCTTTATCTGTTCGTAACTACCCTCTTTATTTCCCATTTTAATTGCTGCTACTTGGTTCCAGTAAACATTCTTTATTATTCTTAAATCTTTTCCATCAATGTTGATATCTTCCAACATTTTAATCAGTTCATCATGTTTTACTTTATCAAATGCCTTAGTATAATCTATGAAGCACAAATATATGTCTCTCTGTTTCTCTATTGACCTTTCTATTAGTGTCCGTAATGTATAAATTGCATTGTTTGTGCCCTTTCCTTCCACAAATCCATACTGTTCTTCACTAATTTCCATTTTTATTTTCTTTTTGTTTCTTCTCATTATGATTCTGAGTAGAAGCTTAGTGATATGGTTTATGAGGTTAATTGTACGAAAATCTTCACAATCAATTGCTCCTGGTCTTTTTGGTATAGCTATAAATACAGATTTCAGCATATCACTGGGTAAATATCCACTACTGTAAATATCATTCAACATTTAGGTTAATATATCTACTCCAAATTCTCCCAACACTTCTAATTCCTCTATTGTGATTTCATCTGGCCCAGCTGTTTTTCCTTTCTTCATACGTTTCATAGCGTCAGCGACTTCTTCTTTCAGATAGGTGGACTTCTAAGTTACTATCTTCTGTTAACTCTTCCCTTTCTCCGTCATATAATTCTCTTATATACTCTTCCACCTCTTCATTATAGCACCTCTAATAATATCTTTCCTGTTTTTGATTTTAAACACCCTGTATTTATTCTTATTTTCTTCCTGTAAGCTCACTGATTTGTCTGTACATATTTTTTTGTATCATTAATGATTACAGCAGAGCTGCGTTCTTGCGCCGTTAGGCCGACACATCCGACTTCTGCGGGCATTTGTTGACCGGGTTAACCTTCCCGGGGGAGTTTAATTCAATTTGTTTGCATTGCTCGTTTAACCAACATTCTTTAGCCTTCCCACATTTATCTTTTATTTCTTTATTTATCTTAGCGTATTCTTGTTTGTAATTTTTACTCTGTTTTCTTTTGTCCATCAGTTTTAAGATTTCTTCATTCATCCATTTTTTCTTAGCTATTTTGCCTCTCTCCGGTAATACTTCTTTGCTAGTTTGATGAATGGAGTCCCTTAACATTTCCCATTGTTCATTTATATTCTGTATTTTAGCTATCGCATTGTACCTATTTTTCACAGTCACTCTGTATTGTTCTTGCAGTTCTTTATCTATTTTCAGAACCTCTTTATTAAGTCTCATGTTCTTAACCATTTTTTCCCCTCTCTTTAATCTTACTTTTATTTGTCCACATAGTGGTACATGATCACTATTACAGTCAGCACCAGGCATTGTCTTTACATTAATTAAAGCATTTCTATATCTTTTATTAATTAGTATGTAGTCAATTTGGTTGTGTATTTTCTTATCAGGGCTTTTCCATGTGTACAGTCGTCTTTTATGGTGTTTAAACCATGTGTTTCCAATTCTCATATCATTGATATTTGCCCATTCTATTAGCTTTTCCCCTCTTTCATTTCTTGTACCTAAACCATAATTCCCCACTACATCCTCCATTTTCCCCTTTCCTACTTTTGCATTAAAATCACCAAGTATTATTTTTATTTCTTGTGATCCAATTTGAGCCATCACCATTTCTATTTCGTCGTAAAAGTGTTGTATTTCTTCATCACTACTGCTTGTTGTTGGTGCATATACCTGTATAATATTTATGTCTATTGGTTTGCCTTTGATTTTTACCATAACTACTCTATCTGAAATACACCAGTATCCATTAATTGACTTGGCTGTTTTTTCATCTAATATTATTCCTACACCTTTTTCATGTGTATCCCCTCCAGAATAAATTATTGTGTGATTGTCAGCTATAATTTTGCCCGATCCCTTCCATCTCATCTCACTAACGCCTAGTATATTCATTTTCATGCTATCCTTCTCTCTTAGAACATTGGTCAACTTTCCTAGCTCATTTAATGTCCTAACATTCCATGTTCCTACTCTAAATTTATTTATTTTAGTTATGATTTTGCCTTCAGTAGCTGGATGACAGTCTGGTGTCACCTGTGGCTCATGACTGTCCGTACCGGACGAGGATGTCCTAAGACAGCCATTAACGTCGTTCACTAACTCTGATATATGTTTTGCCATGAAGTCTTGGGAAGATAATGTGGTGGTTTCCCCTTGCCTTCCACATTCACATGGTGGTCTTTTTACCTCTGCCTTTGACAGCCATTTCCGACTGTAAAGACAAGTGAGTGCCCTGCTCTGCTCAGCTGCAGAGTTGTTCACTTATTCCGGTGGATACTCGGTCCCCAGAGCTGTGTTAGCCACACCGTGGTGTGTTTCCATCCTCTACCACGGGGAGGTGCAGTTGGGATTTTCCCTTCCTAAAGTTATGGTCTATGACCAAAACTCTCCAGTACTTTTAGAGGACTCAGAGTGCGTACACACCATAAAACACTGATGTCCTCTGTTTCCTGAAACTTATGCCATACTTGCCACGCAGGATCAGGCTGTAATATCATCAATTTACTAACTATGAGTTAAGCTTAATGCCTCTAGGCCATTGCCCAGAAACATCAAAGACAGGGTGTCTTCCGGTCTACACAAGACTTACACTCAATTCCCTGGTCTCATATACAGGCGTGAATCCAAATACCATATGCTTATACAACATCCCTAATCATCATTTGTCAATAACTGTCACTTTAATAATCATTTCTGTGTGGTAAGCCATTAAACTTTATTATGAGTAGTGACTCTCGTATGCACGTCTATTATATATTTACTCGTTCATCAAAATAGGGTACACCACAGATGTGATAGTCAGATAGGCACCGTAATGCTTCTGTTGTATGATTGCTATGGTGGTATCATTTTTGCACTTGTATAGTAAACATTAGTATCTCAATCTATTTACTAAGCGTCATCAGCTGGGTATTGCATGTCTCATCAGTGCAAATGGTATGACACTCATCAAGCGTCATTATTAGTGTAATGTAACACAAGGATTAATATTTTTTGTTGGGGGGGGGGGGGGGGTGTGGGGGGTGGGATATTTATATCATTAAAGAGTATTAGGTTATCATTATATGTCAAAAGTGTAGTATCTCTGTCACTAAAATCACAGCGCAAAATAAAATATTTATGCATTATGTTCACAATGTCCACTTTTTTTATCATGACATCGTCGGAATTAAATCTTGGATGTTCTTGATGAAAGTTCTCGCTTGTTTGAAATTTTGGCCATATATGATTGTCTCTTCCAGATCAGGAGTTCTAGATGTTGTTAAGATTAAACTTTTACACATTTTTCATCAGGTAGTCTGGAAAGTAAATCTGCGATGCTATTGTTCTTTCCATTTATATGTTGTATTTCAAACGAGACATCTTGTAGTAGGAGCGCCTATCGAGCAAACGGAATGTTCTTTAAGTTGCCGTGTTGTAATACTAATAGTGGTGTGTTGTCAGTTTGAATGACAAAATGCGTTCTAGGGGGTAATTTTGTTAATTTTGTTGTTGCAAAGATGACTGCAAAACACTCAAGTTCTGGGATTGAATATTTTATTATTCTGCTGGTAGGAGTTTGCGGATGAGAACTGAGAACTAACCCTACCAACAGTTACCTAATACTATAACTATTTTCCTGCAGTTTGTTGTCATACCTCGCTATGGGAATCCAACTTACGAAGAGCAAAGATATAATCCAGCTCATTATGTTGAAACCGACGTTGCCATTAACCCGGCCATTGTCAACCAGGCAAGTGCGAGGGTCATAGAGTTCGGTAAGTAATATTTGATTTTTGAGTATGGCAGGCATTTTGCATTACTTGTCCCCTACCATTGTTATTGATCATCAGAAACATGCAACAATCCCTTTGCATAACTACGTTATTATCACATCATAAAATCGATCTGTCCTCTGCAAGCTCTTCTGCCTTACTCATTTTCTATTCCAATGTGTCTTCAGCCTCATATGTTCACCTTTCTGCTGGTCGGTCTTTGCCTCGTTTTCCAAACTGAGAGAAATTTTGAAGGACTCTAATGTGAGCGACATTCCTTACACGACAGGCCACTGTAGATGATAAACCCATATGTGAAAGGATGAAAGACATAACTAAAACAAAAGCACTTCAAGCAACATTTAGTTCAAGGTGTATGTCATATTTACGAGTGATCGTGAACAAGGAACACTTTCTGCATGAAGCACTGGACCCAGTTAAGAGCCAAAGACTGATAAGAAGTTCTGACAAGCTCAGACAAAGGACACAATCAGAGAAATGTGTTTGCTTGAAAACTTTGGGAGAGGAGAGGATTTGGTCAAAATGACTGAGGAAGTGTCAGACATGTGCAGTGCCATATTCACATTGGACTGGGTGTACAGGTATTGGCAAGCTAGCAGTACTGAATGGAAGGTGCAATAATTCACAACAATTCACGTCCATGTGATGTAATTGTCTGCCAGGATTTTGGGCTAGTTCATGCTGTGTGGTGATCACGTTTATTCACATCCCCATGTATCTATCGTGTGCTCTTAATCATGTCTGATGATGATGTTCCTCCATGCCATTTGTCAAACCGTTCAGCATCTTCTTTCTTGGTCTCTTCGTGACTCTAAACCCCTCCAACATTTCCCCTTCTCATGACATGCGAAAAGAATGTGGACTGTCCACTTATGTTGTGAAGAACTGCTTCTCTATATGAGTTAACTTATTTCACAATATTTTTATTTATCTTTCTATCCACAAAGCTCTCACAAGTATTCTATAAAACCACATTCCCTCGGTCTCCAAACTAATTATCACTTATCTGCTAATTGTCCACTATTCGCTTCCATACATCAGGATTGACCCAATATATCTGTTACAAACACTTTAGTATCGTATAGGTGCCTTATCCATAGTAAATGTGGCTCCGAGCCACATTGTTGTTTCTTATATAACCCATGTGGCTCGGATGGAAAATGGCAGAGAAAGACTATGTGCAGGAGCATCCTTATTCACACTTCCCACTCTAAGGAAGTTTACTGCTTCTGGTCCTTGTTAATTTGTGGAAGAGTGGTTAGATAAATGCTTCCGTTCCTTGTTAAGGCGTGGCCGAGTGGAGGAATGTGGGGTTGCTAGTTGGAGTTTGAGATTAGAAGAAAAGAGGGGCTATCTTGGCCGTGTAGGCCAGCGAGTAGGAGATTGAACTGACCAGAGTGACCCCAGTGACCACTGCTGTCTTATAGGCAAACGCCAACTAACCACCCCACCACTCCCGCATTCCTCCACTCGGCAACCCATTAACAAGGAACAGAAACATTTATCAAATCAACCCCACCCCTAAACAAGGACCGGAAGTAGTTAACTTCCTTGGAGTGGGAGGTATGAATAAGGAGGTTCCTGTATATAGTCATTTCCGACAATTTCCCCTCATAGCCACATGTGTTTTATAAGAAACAACAATGGTCTCGTAGACACATTTACTATGGATAAGACACCTATACTACTACTTATGTCTACAGCCTTCTGTTTCTTGTACTGCGAATCTTCTTATAGTCCATGCCGTGTGGCGTTGGTGATCATGTCTGTCCATGCCTTTATCTCATGAACTGCCAATCTTCAAATAGTCCATACCATGTGCTCTTGTGGCGTTAGTATTCATGACTGTCCACATTCTGTGTAATGTCAATCATTTCTAATACTGATGTTCTTCCATGTCATGATGTCAAACTGTCTTCTCGCCACAATCGTAAAGAGAATGAATGTAAACAAAGATGCATGAATAACACTGAAAGAAAGATGAAGTATCTCAGAGACAGCAAATACCGCATGACATTGAATGGCCTATGAAAACGGACAAGTATAACTTTTGTAAACGCAAACTACAAATTGATTACCAAAACCATCTTATAATCTCAACAGTTCCCCCCCCCCCCCCCCCCCCCCCTTCCTGGCTTGGTCACTTTGACTGCTGATGGATATCGGTTGTCTCACTCCTGGGCATATACAGTAGTTCTTTACTTGCAACTGTTTTATAGGAAGCTATAGCCCAGGCTTTCGTTGAAAGTATTGGTTTATGGTCTGGGACTGTCTGGAGTAGGGACTTATGGTACGGCAGACTCAAACTCCATGGCTCGGACGCACTTGCAAGCATACAGAGATCTTGTATATTGTATCTATGGAACAAGGACGTCATACAGGATCAGCATAAAAGTCATATACAAATCTCATCTGGTGCTTCAGGCTAGTGAACCGATCTTGGAGGGGAAAGATAGCCGAAACGAGTCAGCTCCTGCACTGATCACCAACCATCAAGCAATAGCAGCTACTAAATGGATAGTGCTGTCCTTGACGAAAGCTTGGGATATAGTGTCCTCGCTGTTGCAAGTCATGGGCTCTGAAGTCAGCACCGGACAAAAGCCTTGTTGAAGGACCAAGCCACAATTTCACACTTTCCCCACAAACCATATGCCATATTTACAACTAAATTGCATCCTTAAGTAGATACACATCTTCTTCAGTGTTGTTCCAGTTATCAAAATTTATTTGCTCCCAATTTGTCACAAGCATGCAATTTATTACATTCGTTAGCATATCGCAACTTAGGAATTAATCAATTATAAAATAAACATCAACAGCGAGAGATTTAAAGACAGGAGGGACCCAAATGACGAAAGTGTGAAAAGTAACTATTGGTGTACTCTCTAATATTAATTAAGTACATAGCAAGTAAGGTGGGTGCAAGGGCAGTTTGTCCTGGGAGGAAGAGAACATGACTACGGGGAAGAAGGGGAAAATGCCACCTCTCCTTGACCCAAGGGGTCTGCGAAGAGGGAAAAAGGCTTACTCTTATTTCCTTGGACATTCTTAGATGTAGAGAAAGGAAAAATTTCGGATTTGGGGGGAGGGGGTGAGTCTGGAAGAAGGGGGAAAATCCCACCTCAGGAGGATCCGCGAGGAGCGCACAAACCCTGATGAGGTGGTGGATTCTGGTAGAGGGAAAAGGACCCACTCAGAGGGTCAAGAGGAGGGGGAAAGGCTATCCCTGAGGGGGAAAGGCTATCCCTGGGGATCCAGGAGGATGGAAAAAGGCTTCCATAGGGGCCTGACAGAAAGCGAAAAAGCCTACTACCCCGAGGAGTCTTCTTTCAGTCCATTCTGTGTGGCGTTGGTGATCATGCCTGCCCACATACTTCTGTCTCGTGACTAATTCAGATTATGTCGGCATTTATAAGAATTAAAAAGTAGAAAGTAAGGGTCCTTTTTCCATACCTAGGATGCACTGGACATTTAATGCTAGATCCACAATTTTATAGACCAAACTGCACTTAGTGGGTTATGTGGTTGGTATCAGGCTCGTGGCCTTTACTTCTCCAGACATCTTTGAAGTACACACTTTAGGTTGGGTCGATCTGCGAACCCGGGTCAATTTTATTTTAAATAAGTAAATTCGAAAACAGCTCTATGCAATTCAAACCCAAGACCACCGTAATTGAACGTGTAACCACTACTCTACCGGGACTCCTACAAGAAGTCAACGTGAGAAGCTATTATAGCATTCAATTTATAGGGGAGGTTAAAAGAGATTAAAATGAGATCATTTTATCGTAGTCAGTTTATAGCGGAGGTTAAAACAGATTGAAGTGAGAAAATATTATCGCATTCGGTTTATGGCAGGAGGTTAAAAGAGGTTAAAGTATGAGAATATTGACAGGCTCAGTCTATAGCAGGAGGCAGAAGAGATAAACTTCACAGCATTACATTTATATTTCTTTCTCACTTAGGGGTGTATGAAGAGTATTTGGCTGGAAGCGGCGACAGAGAAATAGATGCCGCTTTAATGGTAAGTAATTGGTTAGTTAGTTAGTTAGTCGACAGATCATCCTCATTGCACATCGAACCATTCAGTCCATAAGTGCTCAGATCCCCTCCTCAGCAAATCCTGCCGCGTGTAGCGGCTAATGACGCCAGTTCTGTGTTGGTTTATCAATCTTCTTTGGCTTCCTGCGTAGTGTTCTTGTTTGGCCACCCCTCTTTTAATTTGCTGCTCTAGCAGTCTGGCCATTGTTGTAGATTCACAGTCATCACTTGGTTCTCGCAAAAGTCTTACTTCTCATAGAGCATTCAGGATGTCAGCCTGGTCCATGGTGCGTCCGCCCTCCACAGTAGCCTCACCTGCGAGCTTGTCAGCCCGCTCATTTCCTTGTACTTCCGCATGCCCTGGCACGAAGATGGAACTAATCTTTGCCAGCCGAGACCGCTCCAGAGGCAGCAACCATTCTCTTCGGATCGACCCCTCCTCTATCCTCTTGATCATGTTCATTGAGTCGCTAAGGAAACAAGCCCTAGTGAATGTCTGTGTCTCGAGCCATGTTATTGCTTTACTTACTGCCATGACTTCCATGGTCAGGCTACTTGTGGTTTCAGTGAAAGCACCAGAGTCCTCCTTCACAATTCTCCCTCCGGCCCGAGCTGTAAAGGCCCATGAGCTTCACCCATCTGTGTAGATGACCGCGTCACTGTCTAGCGAATTCTCGAAAATCAACGCTTGTACTTCAGCCTCCACAGCAGCCGGATTTTCTTGTCTGCATTTCCTATCTAGTTGGATGCAAACTGAAAAGGATGTGCAGAAGTCTGTTGGCACTTGCACTCACTCCTCGCCAGGTTCTAAGTCCTCAAGTGAACACACCTGTTGAAGAATGCCTTTGGCTTGACCCATCCACGACCGTCCTCTTTTTAACCTGCTGCCCTTCACCTTCCTAATTTCACTATGCAGTGGATGTTGTGTGTTTGCGTTAACTCTGAGGTAGGCGCGTGCCCTGCAAATTTGTATTCTCTCTTCAATGGTTGGAAAATCAAGAAGGTAGCGCATCGCCCTGCATGCTGTATCTCTTGTACATCCAAGAATAATGCGCATAGCTTCATTCTGTATCCTTTCCATCCTTTCTATCTGCTTATGGCTGAGAGTCAGGATTGCCATTGCATACTCCAAAACAGACATGACCAGCCCCTCGTACAGAAGACATAGATAGCGCTGCTCACAGTTTGCTGCCGCCATCACCCGCATCGCAGCCAAACCCCGCTTGGCCTTTGTTATCACCTGGTCTATGTGCACATTATAAGCAAGGCTTCGATCAATCCGTATCCCTAGGTAATTCATTGCCTGCGTTCTTTCCACCGTCTCTGAACACAGCATTACAGTTGGTGTTGGAGTGTTGACAATATGATTATTCAACGAGAACAAAGTCACTGTTGCCTTTGTTGGGTTGACCATTGCCCCAGCTTCATCACACCAAGTACTTATGCGACTGAGTTCGGTTTGTAGTTCCACAGCAACCTGCTCTCTATCCTTACCCTGACGATACACTAAAACATCATCGGCATATGACAATGTCCTGCCAGGTCCAGTGATCTGCTCACTGGTGATTCTCACTGTGTAGGCATTGAACAGTACCGGAGATAATGGTGATCCCTGTGGTAGGCCAGGGTATATTGTTGTTGGTTCCGAAGTCCAACTGCCACATCTAAAAACTACTTTCCGTTGGAAGAGGGCTAGCAGCGATCCAACTAAGGAGAAATGGACTTACTTTTAGTTCAAGAAGCTGAAACATTAAAAAATCCAATGGTACTCTGTTGTATGCGTCCTCAAGATCAATCACTGCAGCAAAGGTTTCAATTAAGTAATTGGTTCAGCAACACAGCTTATGTGTCTCCTCTTCCCCCCTCCCCCATACACACACCCACATGTTAAAAGTTTAACGATGTGTTTCACACACTAGTTAGGCTGAGTTAGCCTCCCCCCCCCCCCCCCCCACACACACACACACAAACACACACACCGAAACAAAATCTTCAGAAGGTTAGACATGTTTTATCAGTGTGGATACAAATGCCGTCAATGTAAGTTGCTATGTTTGGGTACGTCTTGTAGGAGTAGTCTAGTCATTCTGACGAACGTAGCAGGGTGCATTTATCAGCCCAAAAGGCATAAATATCCTCTCGAATAATCCTAGTGTTGTCGTAAATCCTGTCAAATGAATAGATTCGTTCTTTATAGGTATTTTGCTGTAACCTTTTGTTAAGTATAATGTAAAAAAAAAAAATTAAATGTGTCAAGTCGGCAATAAGATCTTCGCAGTTCGATATACTCATATAGGTTCTGCATCAAGTCCTAGTAATGGATTTAATCTTTCTGAAGTCTTCGCAAAGTCTTATAGTCTCATCCTGTTTCTTAACAATAACAACCGGGAAACAGTAAACTGTGTTTGATCTTCCAATAATTCCATAATTTTCTAACTCGATAACTTCTTGTTCAAGTTTTTCTTTGTAATGTAAAGATACCAGGTATGGATTAAATTTGACTGCTACTGTCGAGGTGACCTGGATATGATGTTTGATCATCTTGGTCTTCCCTTGGTTACTGGAGATAATGCTTTTATACAGAAGTATTAGTCTTGTGACTTTGTCTCTATCTACTAGGTAACTAGACTGATCAGGCAAAATATTAATATCCTTTAAGGCACATGTGTCAAACTCAAGACCCGTGGGCCACTTCAGGTCCAGTGTACAATCATATCAGGCCTGAGAGGTATCAACCAACGTTCAAATATATTCTGCCCGAGAGAGAATTGTAGGCAAAAATATATTTTAATAGCCATGATATAAAGTGCAAATCAAATTCCCTAATCAGCAGCCTTGCCGAATGATAGGTTACCTAACAGCGTTCTCGCTTCGAACAGAATAGGCAAAAATAAAAGTATATACGTGAGTGGATGTTCATCGTTATAGTGACCTAGCAACGTTCAGTTGCTCGTTTTGGATTGGTGCATGAGAAATGAAAGTAGTGTTATCATCATCAAGTGCCCTGCCAGCTGGTGTAGGCATTCATGGCTCTCCACAGATCTCGGTTTTGGTGTTCTGAATCAACTCTGCTGATGATATTCCTCCTCCGTGCCACTGTCTCAAGCCATCCAGCATAATTTTTCTTAGTCTGCCTCTGCCTCTCTTCCCCTCAATCTTTCCAGTTGTCACGATGTTCTCCAATGCCTCTTTTCTCATCACATGACCGAAGAAAGCTGTTTATCTCTTTCATATTGTTTGTATATAATGTTCTAGCTTCATTAGCCTGTCTCAGGCAGTCATTGTTAGTTACTCTGGCAGTCCAAGGAATTCGCAACATTTGTCCCAGGAACCACATCCCTGTTCCTTCTAATTTCTTCCTAATTTGTTCATTTACATTCCACGATTCACTGCCATACAGCAAAACTGGTTCTACATAGCATTTCAGCACTCTCTTTCTTACATTAAATGACAGTGACTTATTGCATAAGATACTCTTCGTTTTCTGAAATGCGGATTTTGCTTGCCCTATTCTGCTCTTAATCTCTGTCGTACATCTTCCATCTATTGTTATAAATGCCCCTAGGTACTTAAAATTATCCACTTGGTTAAGAATGTTCCCTTCTATTTATATTTCACATTTTAGTGTCATCATTTTCTTTCATATCACCATTGCTACTGTGGTTTTTTTTTATATTCATGGAGAGTCCTTTCCTTGCCCACTATGTTACTACAATGTCCAGCAATTGTTGTACGTCTGCTGAATTATCTGCCACCAATAAATACTGTGTCATCTGCATAGCGTATATTATTTACATTATAACCTCCAACTAGTATTCCTGGTGTCTCTTTGATCTCTCTCATTATTACTTCGCTATATTGGGAGAAGAGATCTGGTGACAAGACACACCCCTGTCGTACTCCTAACTTTATCTATTTGTAACTACCCTCTTTATTTCCATTTTAATTGCTGCTACTTGGTTCCAGTAAATATTCTTTATTATTCTTAAATCTTTCATTTTGGTTAATATATCTACTCCAAATTCTCCCAATACTTCTAACTCTTCTATTGTGATTTCATCTAGCCCAGCTGTTTTTCCTTTCTTCATATGTTTTTACAGCGTCAGCGACTTCTTCTGTTAGAATAGATGGACCTTCTAAGGTACATTCTTCTGTTAATTCTTCCCTTTCTCCATCATATATTTCTCTTATCTACTCATTCCACCTCTTCATTATAGCACCTTCCTCTAATAATATCTTTCCTGTTTTTGATTTCAAACACCCTGTATTGATTCTTATTTTTCTTCCCGTGAGCTCATTGATTTGTCTGTGCATATTTTTGTTGATCTTTAATGGAATTTAATTCATTTTTTTTTTTTGCACTGCTCGTTTAACCAACTTTTTTTTTTACTTTACACATTTATCTTTTATTTCTTTATTTATCTAAGCATATTCTTGTTTGTAATTTTTACTCTGTTTCTTTTGTCCATTAGCATTAATACTTTCTTCATGCGTCCACTTTTTCTTAACATTTTGGCTTCTCTCCGGTAATATTTCTTTGCTAGTTTGATGAATGGAGTCCCTTGTCATTTCCCTTTGTTCATTTATACTCTGTATTTTAGCTATTGCATTGTACCTATTTTTCACAGTCACTCTGTATTGTTCTTGAATTTCTTTATCTACTTTCAGAGCCTCTTTATTAAGTCTCACGTTCTTAATCATTTTTCCCTTCTCTTTAATCTTACTTTTATTTATCCACATAGTGGTACATGATCACTATTGCAGTCAGCACCAGGCATTGTCTTTACAGTATGTAAAGCATTTGTAAATTTTTTATTAATAAGTATGTAGTCAATTTGGTTGTGTATTTTCTTATCAGAGCTTTTCCATGTGTATAGTCGTCGTTTATGGTGTTTAAATCATGTGTTTCCAATTATCATATCGTTGATATTTACCCACTCTATTAGTTTTTCTCTTTAATTTCTTGTATCTAAACCACAATTCCCCACTACATCCTCCATTTCCCCCTTTCCTACTTTTGTATTAAAATCTCCCAGGATTATTTTTATTTCTTGTGATCCTGTTTGAACCATCACCATTTCTATTTCATAAAAGTGTTATATTTCTTCCTCACTACTGCTTGTTGTTGGTGCATATACTTGTATCATATTTATATCTATTGGTTTGCCTTTGATTTTAATTTATTAACTTTATTTTTAATTGAACATGGCTGATCATCAAATATGATTTCTTCAAGTTTTTGTGTGTATCCCCTCCAGAATAAATTATTGTGTGGTTGTCGGCTATATAACATTAAAAATGTATTTATATCAATTTGATTTGTTACATAAATTTAAAAAAATTTTTTTTTTGATACTCAGTGTTTTTTTTAAATCGCACATTTCATTTTCACTATGAGACATTGAATAATGTTTACAAGTTGTTATGTTACCTTTCCTGAATTTATTATCATCCTTGTCAAATCTTTTATTGTGGACGTATGTGGCCGCAGTCCCAAATGTAATGTCCTGCGTTATAATAGCAAAATTCTCTCTGTTCGCGTTATAATACACTGAACTTCTTTCCATTTCTTAGTTTGAATTGCTTTGGTTTTCTTGTAGAAATTTTGAAAACAGTGCTTATAAAGATGTTAACAGTTAGTCTCTGATTAATAAATCAGTGAAAGTGAAAATCATTTTAACCCTCAGGGGCTTTAATAAATATCTCAAATATACCTTGCACTTCTGATATGTAATCTAGAAATGTCTGGTTAGATTATGGAATCAGTTTTTCTTTTTAAATTGTATTCAGAAACCTTATATATCAAGAGAAAAATATTGAAAAATTCTGATATTTAACATATTTATAATCTGTTCTTAGATGATCTGGTATAGTTTCAGCCACCTTTAATGGTCCTAATTCTAGCTCTTTAACGTATGAAATACACCATTCTTCTTAGGAATTTCGTAATGGCACATCAGCGTTTCAACATTTTGAGTCCATTCGGAGATACTGTCACCCGCACAGAAATGTTTTACAATACTTTGATATCATTTGAATTTTGATTCATGGTCATTTGTTTCATTTTTTAAATAGCAGCGATGTTACTTTTGTATTTTAATCCAAGCTGCTGTCATTTAATTTGCACTTTAAATTCAGGTTGGCATCTAGTTCAGCTTGTTTAGTTTGAATTTCCAATTCAGCTTGTTTATCTCTACCTTCTAACTCAGCTGTTCTTAATTCTCTTTCTTGCATTCGTTCTTCTCTTTCTTTCATTTGTTTTTCTCATTCAATATATTCCATAAATTTCTTCTTGCTCCATTGTACTAGGTGTTCTCCCGTAAATCAAATGTTATCCTAGTTCGACAAAGTCATTTAGTGATGACATTCTGCTTGATCACAGTTTGAAATTTACACAAAATTTTATAATATTAAACAGTATAATGTAATTACTCTTCCAAATCTATTTCACGCACCATACTCATATGAATAATTCAATCAATGTATATGACACACAAACACACATCAATATTACAATGTAATGGAGAATACTATATTATTTAAAACAATAATTTATAATATTGGTTTAAATCATTATGCACTTAGGGCTGATAAAAGCATAAATTTGTTATAATTATGACTGGCTGACAATATTACTTTACTTGTACAGATATGGAAACGTAGCAATAAAATATTACGACATTTATTTGAATCTGGTTTCCACTCCAATGTGTGATTTACCCAAGATATTGTTGGTGTAGTCGGATTCTGTAGTCGAACTTGACTTGGTGTTGTAATTGGCTTTTGAATTGGAATTTGTTGTTCGTTCAATGTCTTTATTAATTATATACTTGTTACGTTGAATAGGATATTTTTTTTATAATACATTGAGTTGTCAAATCTATTACATATAGTCTCAAAGGTTCAGGTTCGTCGGGCCCCCAAATTACCTGTCATGGACCAACTTGTTTTTATAAACCTCCAAACGATAATTGTTGGTTTAGAGAGTCTAAAACAGGCAAATAATCATTCTCACGAATACACTAGGCTCAAGCATCAGCAGGTAACACAGTAAGCAATTTATTTGTGGTAAAATTGTATATCACAATAAACCCATTTAATAAGTTAGCGGGATTATCCAAACACTCTCGCTCAACTTCCTTACCGTCAAAATATTATACCACAGTCACACACAAGGTCCGGTTATTATATTTACACTCATTGTGTCTTAACATTAACATGCTTATTATAACATTATCAGCCAGGTTTATGGTCGATCACTAAATTAGGTTAGCTAAGTAAGCGGGGTTATCCAAACACTCTTGCTAAACTTCCTTACCGTCAAAATATCATACCGCAGTCACACATAAGGTCCGGTTATTATATTTACACTCATCGTGTCTTAACATTTAAATCTTTTATATTGAGAATGTTTGTTTGTTTGTTTGTCCTTTATGCGTTCCCAAACGGTCTATCCGATTGAGATGAAATTTTGTACAGATATTGTTCTCACTCCCGCGGATCTAACTGAAATAGTTAGTTAGTTTAAAAACAGTGTTGTACGTAATAAAACAACATTAAAAGGAAAGACGTATAATTAAAATATTGCAAGGGACTTAACAACATTACTTTTAGTAGCATTGCTATATTATGAAATTTAAATAATTGTTGTATTTTTCTTAAAGTTTTATAAAATGTTTAAATAAGTTATCTATTCAGTCATATGCGTTATAAACAAAGTGATAAAAACTTTAAGGCATCTTCAAAGTTTTCATTAAAAAAAATGGATCTATTTTAGATACGTGAAAATTTTCTAACTCATATTTTTATTTCTCTTCAACATCACATTAAATGTTTTATTCTTCTATTACTACACTGAATAATGTAATTATTTTGGGAGAGAAAGTTAGTTGCGTATCTTTTGAAGTACGCCACAGTCAACCCAGCATTTATTGGGTGTTCGTGGTATCTTGGCAAGTTTACGTTCAGTAGTTTCAGGTTGCCCTTTTTAGTTATTGGAATGAAGGTAGTTCTCTTCCAATATTTTGGGCATGTACCATATTTCCATATCTTCTACTATTCTACTATATATATAGAAGAGAATGTTTGTTTGTTTGTGTGTCCTTTATGCGTTCCTGATCGGTCCATCCGATTGAGATGAAATTTTGTACAGATGTTGTTCTCACTCCCACGGATCCAACTGAAATAGTTAGTTTAAAATCAATTTTTTAATTTTTACACGAAAGAAAAAGGCATTACGAGCTTCAGAAACAGACGAGCAACGGGAACGAGAACGGGAGCATCAGAAACAGATGAGCAACGGGAACGGGAGCATCAGAAACAGACAAGCAACGGGAACGGGGGCATCATAAACAGAAGAGCAACGGGAATGGGAGCAGGGGCCGAACGTGTATTCTGCGCGTTTAGAGAAATGTATTTGAATGGTATAATGATTAAATGAGACGCTCCCCGTTAGGTGCCTGGCGACACTGGGTTGGGTCAGCTAGTGCTTAATATAACATTATAGCCGGGTTTATGGTCGATCACTAAATTGGGTTAATTAACTCTTATTTATTCTCAGAATTCTGTTACTATCTCACGTCCCAATTTCACGTTTCTGTCTCTCTCAGTCAAAACGTTCTAAAGCCATCCCTCTCTGTCCGATGGCCAACGGACACTCCCTTAGTCTCCTTACTCTCTGCCCCTTCTCGCTCTCCTAATCTCCCATGTCCACGGGTCCCTCGTAGGTGTCATGTTCACCCAAAAACCTCGTCTCTTCGTGAGTTGTTGTTTGGAATGAACACTCGTCTGTGTCCTTAACTCGGTTGAGTCTGCTCTTTTAACTCTGCATGTAATGTTCTAAGCTGTTATTATATATTATAGGCTCTGACAACTCTGCATGTCCTATTTTAAACTGTATTCGGTATATATAATTTACGACTGTGACACTACATATAATTTAGAGGTTATATATATATATATATATATATATATATATATATATATATATATATATATATATATATATATATATATATATATATAAAACAGAGTGTATGTGGCTTTGTTTGTGGTCAGCTATGTATTGGATGCGTTCGATAACGGTACATCTGATTGAGATGAAATTTTCTACACGTCTTCCTTTCATTCCTGTGCAACCGACTATAATAGTTTCTTAGTGTAAAATCTTCTACTTATTTAATAACATTTACTTTTTCATTTTTCATTATATAATTTCTATATAGCAGGGGGACTTCACTCTAGAAAAGTTATTTCAAGGGGCATAACTTTTAATAACATTTCTATATACTTTATAGTCATATTGTTGGACTTACTTGCACTATTGTTAAACTCTTTGTCTATAGTTATTTTCAGGCATATAAGTTATAATAAATAATGATATAATCTTTAAGGCATTTTCAAAGTTTTCATAAAAATAATGCATAATGCATAACATTGTAACCCATCTTTTTCTGCTTAAAGAACTTATCAACTGTCATGTCGGTGATTAAAAACAGTTTTCATTAAAAATAATGAATGGTGTGTGGAAGGACATTCTTTTAAGTTACTGTGCGCCAGGAGCTGGGCGAAACCACGCCGGGTCAGATAGATAGACAGACAGACAGATAGTCGGGAACGGAAGCTTATTTGACTACTTATATGAATTAAATTACATGCTCCCCACCAGGGACTGGGTGAAGCCGGGCCGGGTCAGACAGACAGACAGATAGACAGACAGTCGGGAACGGGAGAGCTTATATGACTACGTATATGAATTAAATGAGATGCTCCCCACCAGGGACTGGGTGAAGCCGGGCCGGGACAGACAGACAGATAGACAGACAAACAGATAGTCGGGAACGGGAGAGCTTATATGACTACGTATATGAATTAAATGAGATGCTCCCCACCAGGGACTGGGTGAAGCCGGGCCGGGTCAGACAGACAGACAGATAGACAGACAGACAGATAGTCGGGAACGGGAGAGCTTATATGACTACTTATATGAATTAAATGAGATGCTCCCCACCAGGGACTGGGTGAAGCCGGGCCGGGTCAGCCAGACAGACAGACAAACAAGCAGACAGACAGACTGATAGATAGATAGATCCTCTCCAGGGCCTGGGCGAAGCCGGGCCGGGTCAGCTAGTATATATATATATATATATATATATATATATATATTATATATATATATATATATATATATATATATATATATATATATATAATGAGACTGTATGTGTGTGGTTGGGGATGTATTGGATGCGTTCGATAACGGTACATCCGATTGAGATGAAATTTTCTACACGTCTTCCTTTCATTCCCGTGCAACCGACTGTAATAGTTTCTTAGTGTAAAATCGGCTACTTACTTACTAAAATTTCATTTTGTAATTACATGACTTAACATAAGAAATATTGTATAAAGGGACGTAACTTTTAGTAGCATTGATATATCTTAGGTTAAGTCCCCTGGCTATAGATAGCTATATAAATAAATAGGTACATAGATAGATAGATCTGACCCGATAGATAGAGAGGGTGGGATAGACGGAGTGAGAGACGGACGGGCAGGCAGGCAGATAGACAGATAGATAGACAGATAGATAGATAGACAGACAGACAGACAGCTGGGTCGACAGACAGACAGACAGTCGGGAACGGGAACTTATATGACTACTTATATGAATTAAATTAGATGCTCCCCACCAGGGACTGGGTGAAGCCCGGCCGGGTCAGACAGACAGACAGACAGACAGCCGGGTCGACAGACAGACAGATAGTCGGGAGCGGGAACTTATATGACTACTTATATGAATTAAATTAGATGCTCCCCACCAGGGACTGGGTGAAGCCGGGCCGGGTCAGACAGACAGACAGACAGACAGATAGTCGGGAACGGGAGCTTATATGACTACTTATATGAATTAAATGAGATGCTCCCCACCAGGAGCTGGGCGAAGCCGGGCCGGGTCAGACAGACAGACAGACAGATAGTCGGGAACGGGAGCTTATATGACTACTTATATGAATTAAATTAGATGCTCCCCACCAGGAGCTGGGCGAAGCCGGGCTGGGTCAGAAAGACAGACAGACAGACAGACAGACAGACAGATAGATAGGAAGGATAGGATAGATAGATAGGATAGATATATATGATAGATAGATCCCCGCCAGGGCCTGGGCGAAGCCGGGCCGGGTCAGCTAGTATATATATATATATATATATATATATATATATATATATATATATATATATATATATATATATATATATATATATAATATATATATACATATATATTAACGTCATTTAGGTGGCTAAATTCTTGCAGTCCTGATTGCTTCACAAGTGACTACACCCTTGCGGAATGATCTACGTCACGAATTTCGGTCTTTGGCAGCAGATATCACGAACAGCCAATAAATTGTGGACGGTGGGTTGACTGCAGACTACTGCAAAGGATATGAAACTAACTTTCTCTCACAAAAAATGTGTTTTTACTTTTTACTTTTTCTTGTTTTTTTTTTTAAACGAACGAAATTCTTTATTTTCAAAGGGTTAAGAATTGGGCACGCAGGCCCATCCTACATTCTGCTTTTCTTCTCTATTTCCTCTCATACATTCTTTCATTCAACATGTCTTATGAAGCAATTCTTTGACAATAAAAGATAACAATAAGCATTAAAACGCATTGAAAAGTAACTTGTTGAGGCAATGTTTAACATCACAAATACCTAACATGGGTGTAACGCGCCAAACATATGAGAATGTTTAAAATAATATTAATTGTGCTGTTGAAGAAAAATAAAAAGTTGGGTTAGAAAATTTTCACTATTTAAATAGATGCATTATTTTTATGAAAACTTTGAAAGCACCTTAACGATTTTATTATTATTTATTATAACGCACATGCTTGTAAATAACTGTAGAAAAAGAGTTTATAAACCTTTGATAACAATGCAACAATCTATATATAAAATATATAGCAATGCTATTAAAAGTTATGCCCATTGATATAACTTTTCTTGAGTTAAATCCCCTCGCTATATATAAATGATAATGTAAATTAAAATATTAAATTTTAGTAAGTAAATAGCTGTTTGTACACTAACAAACTATGACAGTAGGCGGTTACAGAGGCAGACCAATAGACTGAGGTGGTCGTAGTGGCTTTCGAGGACGTGGACATGGACCAGTACCCCCTCTTGGTAGAAGAGGTGTCCAAGCGAGTTGAGGTCCTAGAGGAGCACCTCCGTGTCCTCATGTTGGACATGGCACACATTTAGGTCGTCGTGTTGGATCTGCTGTACTCTCAACTTCATACACGTGTTCCAATACTTGGATTAAGGATTTCTGAGACGCAGGCAATAATCAACAATGTAACCATTTAACACTCCTCGGCGAAGGGGTTTAGGACGCAGTTCGTAATCTCGCATACCCGTGTTAGAAACACAGCTGCGGGCGATTTGGCAACTGACCGCCCTGCATTTGTCTTTTTACGAAATGGTATGGCTGCCGGTCGTTCAGAAAGCAATGGCAAACTACTGAACGTAAACTTACCAAGAGATCACAACAGTAAAAAACATACTGGTGTTGACTGTGCAACGTGTCCTGTAACGGATATGCAATTAAATTTATATTAACCAAGTAACACAACAGCAAGCAGGATTGGAACTCATCCATGATGCAAAATTTGATAGTCTGTGAATCCAATCAGAAGATTGTCTTCAATTCCCTATATTATATACGTGTTACATTTCAATTATTCACAATTTCATCAACGATGGAACTGTATTTTTCATGGAGGACCTTTTGTGTTGGCATTCTGGCGGCGGAATTATGCACAGTGTACCTGTGCGGGCTGTTGGCTTGCCGACACTCCTGTCTATTCCATTGTTCACATGGGGCAGTGAGGAGCATTTTATGATATTCACTGGCACAGGAACGGAGCAATATGGGGACAACCCGTTGCTGTGAAGTTGGAACCGCGACTAACTAACTAACTAACTAACATTTATTTGTTTATTGTATTTATAAAGACACTCCCCCCCCCCCCCCTTTATGGTTCATCACAGGACATCAGACTGGCTGGAATTAGCTCTAGTTCGGTGGTATTCCATCCTCCATATTTAGATCTTTCACTGTCAATAGAACAGACTCCAGGCTAATGCCATATGGGTATTTTATGCACATTAAAAAGTAAAGCATCTTATATATAAATAAGGAGCGTATGTCTGTATCTATCTATGTATGTCCTTTGTGCGCTCGCGAACGGCCCATCCGATTGAGATGAAATTTGCTACACGCCTTCCTTTCAGTCCAGAGCTGTCAACTGTGATATTTTTTTAGTGTGAAATCGCCTGCTTACTCAGTATTATTTCATTTTTCATTTTTCATTATAATTGCATATATTTCAGGGGACCTAACTCCGTAAAAGTTATTTCAAGGGGCATAACTTTTCTGTATAACTTATAGTCATATTGTGGCATCGTTTTCAAAGATTTATAAACTCTGTGTCCATAGTTATGTACCGGCATATGAGTTATAATAAATAATGATACAAACTGTAAGGCATTTTCAAATTTTTCATAAAAATAATGCACAATGCATAACATTGTAACTCATCTTTATTTGCTTAAGAAGTTACTGTAGTCATGCAGGTGATTAGCAAGCGTTTTCATTAAAAATAATGGATGGTGTGTGGAAGGACATTCTTTTAAGTTACTTTTTTTGTTGTATGAATTTAATGAGAACTTATATGACTACTTATATGAATTAAATGAGATGCTCCCCACCAGGGACTGGGCGAAGCCGGACAGGGTCAGGCAGACAGATAGACAGACAGACAGACAGACAGACAGACAGACAGACAGACAGATAGTCGGTAACGGGAACGGGAACTTATATGACTACTTATATGAATTAAATGAGATGCTCCACACCAGGAGCTGGGCAATGCCGGGCCGGGTCAGACAGACAGACAGACAGACAGACAGACAGACAGACAGACAGACAGACAGACAGACAGACAGTCGGTAACGGGAACGAGAACTTATATGACTACTTATATGAATTAAATGAGATGCTCCCCACCAGTGACTGGGCGAAGCCGGGCAGGGTCAGCTAGTATTTAATAAAATATATATATTTTTTCCGCGTTTCCATCCTGTTTCAGGATATTGCAGTCAACGCCAGCATCTTTCAGCTGTATGTTGATTCCTAGGCTAGAATAGATTGCACTCATCAGCACGCCACGACTTTCTGAGCGACCGGCTCCATACTCTCATAAGTCACTGGCGCGACTCGAACCACTTCTAATTCTCGTGCGCTCACGTCAACCACGAGAGTATATTTATATGTGCATATAAATTATTAAACGTTCGGATATTTTAACGTACTGAATGATGCATGGGGTAAAAAGTATTTATAACAATTATATTCCCGTTGTGAATTTGAATAATAAGGACACATCGAAGACACCAAAAGTTGCTTATACGAGTATATGCCAAGGCATTTGCTATTCACTGTGGTAAGCCACAATTATATAAGCGAAAGAAATGGCAGTTCATTTAATAATGGTGATATTGAAATATACGATAATTTGCTTTTTTAAATTTCGGTTTCTGCTTCATTATACGAGCATGTTAAGGACACGCACCAGAGGAGATGCAGCGAAATAAACCAAGTAATAAATACATTATACACTAAAATTAATGTATACACCATACTATATGCTCCATGACTTAAACTACTTCATTCGTTTTAATTAACTGATTCTATTGCATTTCAGTTAGTTGCAAATTCTTTACAGTACGTCGCAGTCAACCCCATCAATTTTTGGCTGTTTGTGATTTCTTGGCAAGTTTGTGATTTCTTGGCAAGTTTACGTCCAGTAGTTTGCCAATGCTGTCTGAACGATCGGCATTAATACCATTGTATGGAAACCAGCACATAGTGGTCTGTTTCCAAATCTCCCGTAGCAGTGTTCCGTAGCGGGATTACGAATTGCTTACATTTGTCAAGACTTGTTAGACAGGTTGACGGATGTGACGGTCCAACAACTCAGTGGGCCAGATTGTTCAGCAAGGTATGACGTAACGTTACAGGAAACCAGACGCTAGGTTCAGTTCAGCTCATTATCCAAGAAATTAATTTAGATCTCGCTCAACATGCTTCTGGGGCGTTTATTATATGTAAGGCCTTTGCCTCGCGCCTTGAAAATATATTGTTCTGTTTTTGTAGTTGTTTCTATTCCCCTTTGTTGATCCCCTTTGTCAACTGGGAATGTTCCATATGCATTTATGCTGTTTGATCATGCCTAATGCCTTTCCTTCCTCATCTGGTGCATACTACAGAGGTGTGTACACACACACACACACACACACACACACACACACACCCACACACACACACTGAGAGATAGGTAGAGGTAGGTATATTAGTAGAATAGGAAGATTGAAGGTGAGGGTTAAGCTAAAGAGTATTAAGATATATCTTGAGTCAACATAATGTAGTCAATATTAGCTTTGAAGGAAAGGCGCCAGCGCACTTACCTCCTTTATGAGAAGGTCTATTTGACTTAGAACTAACTCTCCCAACAGTCACCTCACACTATAACTATTTTTCTGCAGTTTGGTGTCAGACTGCGCAATATGGATCCAACTTATGAAGCGCAAAAAGAGAGTCAAGCTCATATTGTGGAAGCCGATGTTGCCATCCACCCGATCGTTGACAACCAGGCAAGTGCTGATGGAGGAGTCACAGAATTCAGTAAGTGATCTGTTGTCTTTTATATCTTTGCTCTTATTTGAGTGTTGAGTATGGCAGGCATTTTGCAGAAAGAATTACCTGTCCCCTACAAGGTAGTTAGACTTTGTTGTCATACCTCTATGGCGTCGTTCAATCAGCTCTTATTGTTCATCTCATCGTTCAAGCTGTCACCAGTAAAGTTCAAGCCCTTTACGTCCTTGCTCACTGCTTTCTGATTGGAGCGTCACTATCATACTCAAATCTGTAACTGCCTTCGTTATATCTTTCTTACTGAGTATATTTCTCTTCTTTTATACCTATTATCACTATAATACTATTTACTATATATTGAACCAAAGTAACAATACACTAATTAATTCCTGAAATAATAAATGACAATAAAAAACATCTTTCATTTAAATTAAACAATCACAATATTCATTAATAAATGTCATCAATAAATATAAAATGATAATAGTAATCAACATTTGTTAATTATTCCTAATTTATAAATCAATAGTTCAGTCTATCTAGTCAATCAATAAATTATTATAAATCAATTATAAAATGTATCCTTTTTCTTCTATAATTCAAAATATTCATTACTCAATCTTAATAGTAATGATCCAATAACATTAATAAAAGTGTGTTCATAATAATACTAATTATTATTAAATTTAATTTTACTCTTTTAATCATTCTCTATACAAGATTTTAATAATACTCATATAGTAATATATCAACCTTTTTCATAACTGTGTATTCTCCTTTCGGACTAAAGCTCAAATCTGTAACTCATCCTATGTGGCTTTATGGCACCATAAATAAATGTTAGTATCAAGTGAATGAACAAACAACAATATTTAATTCTGTAGTTAGTTAGTTAGTTAGTCTTTCCTCTTGAGCCTAAGGCGGCGCATAGGGCAGAAGTCCTGTCTCTCCATGCCTGGCGGTTCGCTGCTATCTGTTGTAGATCTTGGATATTTACTTGGCCATTGAATGAGCCTTCTCTAATGATGGTTCTACGCAGGGTCTCTCTTGGTCTTCCCCGTTTTCTTTTCCCTACCGGTGACCATATGAGGGCTTGGTAGGGGAGTCTTGTCTTGTCCATTCTGAGTACATGGCCGATGTAGCTCCAACGGCGTCTTCTTATGAAATTGGATACTGTATCTTGCTTAGTCTCTTGTCTTATTTGCGAATTGGTTCTGAAGTCTGTCCAGTGGATGTTTAGAAGTCTTCTAAGACATTTGTTCTCAAAATTGTCTAATTTTTTATCTAAAGCTACCGTTGATTTCCAACTTTCACATCCATACGTTAACACTGGAATCACACAAGAGTTGAAGATTTTAAGTTTTGTGTGTTTGCTGAGTGTCTTTGACTTCCAGATGTTTGACAGTTTATTGAAGGCACTAGATGCCAGTGCGATTCTAGATGATATTTCTGGTGTTGAGTCCCCTGTGGATGTCATTTTGCTTCCTAGGTATGTGAAGCTGTTGACTTTTTCAAGAACGTAGCTGTTCAATTTGGTCTCATCTGAACTGTTGGTAAGATCAATAGTCTTTGTTTTTGTGGTGTTAATTTGGAGACCAATTTGCCCTGAAACATTTTGGAGGTGGTTTATTTTCTCTTGGGCATCCGGATGTGTTGAACTCAAAAGCACTATGTCGTCGGCAAAGTCCAGGTCTTCTAGAATTTTGTCAACCCAATGGATACCCATATTTGTGTTGCTTGTGCATTTGCGCATGACCCAATCGATAGCTATTCCAAAAAGCATCGGTGATAAGACACAACCCTGTTTCACTCCTGTTTCGACTGAGAACCAGTCAGAGTTGCCTGTTTCTGTTCTTACGCAGCAACGTGTTTCTTTGTAGAAAGATTTTATGACGTTGGTATATTTGGTAGGAAAACCATAGATGTTAAGTAGATTCCAAAGTGAAGGACGGTGGATGCTGTCGAAGGCTTTTTGAAGTCGACAAAGTTTGTGATTAATTTCGACTGGAATTCTACGGAGTCTTCAATGATTATTCTGAGGGTGAAAATGTGGTCTATGCATGACCGTTTTGGTCTGAAGCCTGCTTGTTCTTCTCTGAGCCTTTCATCTATCGCCTTTTTCAATCTCTCAAGTAACATGCTACAAAAAAGTTTTCCTGGTACTGACAATAGAGTGATACCACGCCAATTATTGCAATCAGACATATCGCCCTTTTTAGGCAGTTTGAAAATTACACCATCTTTCCACTGTTGTGGTGGGGATTCGCTTTGCCAGATTTCATTGATCAGCTGTAACAAATGTTGTAAGGTTAGTAATGTAAAAATTTATAAGTTATGGCGCCACCATAGACAAGTATTCACCTGCTACTGAACTAACTTTTGTATCAATCATTCCGCAACGTGCAATTGCCACCACGCAACGAGCAAAAGCACCCTGTGCAACGCTGACACAATGTAGTTTTATCTGTTCACTACTCTCTTCAACCTCAAAATCTTTCCTAAAACAAAAATATATAACCAAAATTTCTCGAAATCATTTGGACCGCCGCTTCCCGTGATGGATTACCATTCGACCTATTCATAGCATTAGAATCAATCAAAATAACCCATCTCGGTGATCAGCCGACCTCTGATTTAACTTCCCATACTATCAATACTTGACGAAAGTCCTCTACGGATTCCACTTCAACTAATGCACTACCCCGTCGATATCCCGCCGATGCAGCGCCCACAAGGGAATATAGATGTTATAATCGAGCCTTGCATCGTCAGCGCAACGCCAGGATATTCCCCGATCCGAAATGAACCCTATTCAATTTATTCGATAGTATTCCCAAAATCTAATACCTAAAGTTAATGAAATGACATCATGCATGCAACCATAAATAAATAATTAGTTCTTTATATTAAACACTGTTAATTTTGTAAACACCAAACATAAAATAATTATCATGCAAAAATGTAATTTGCGAACGCTAACTTAAATATCAAAATCATAATTATAACATAGCCCAAAATTACTTATATTATAATAACTAATCAATAACTTAATTCTTTAACTAATATTAATATAATAACCCGGGAATAATTAACTCGTATATTCTAATATTATGATTCGCTTAAAGACTGATCATCGCAAGACAAGGACAGAGACATTAAAATTAGGAACATGGAACGTTAGGACGTTAAACAACGACGAAAATTAGAGAACATAAACCAAGAAATTCAAAGAGAAAAAATTAATATATTAGGTATGTGCGAAACGAGATGGACAGGAGCAGGCATCAAGATACATAAAGATTTTAAGATTATTTATTCTGGAGGTGA
The DNA here is from genome assembly GCA_014155875.1 of Cepaea nemoralis. Lineage (NCBI taxonomy): Eukaryota > Metazoa > Mollusca > Gastropoda > Stylommatophora > Helicidae > Cepaea > Cepaea nemoralis. The sequence continues at coordinate 23,715 of JACEFZ010024313.1, read as the reverse complement.
GGATCGACATAGGGGAGTGGCAATAATTTTGGACCTGAAAACATCAACGTCTGTTCAGGGATATTGGGCCGTGTCGGACAGAGTATCTACTAGTTAAATTGAGTGGCAGACCTTTTAACATAAATGTTATTCAAGTATATGCCCCAACAGGAGAGTCCTAGTGAAGATAGTGTAGAGGAATTTTATAATGACATAGAGTCTGCCTTAAAGAAATGTAAAAATTCAGAAATAAACATCATAATAGGGGACTTCAATGCAAAAGTAGGAAATCAAGGGGATAGATACACAGTAGGAAACTATGGTTTAGGAGAGAGAAATGAAAGAGGATACAGACTAGTAGAGTGGGCAAAAGAACAGGAAATGATTGTAGGAAACACCTATTTCAAACAACACCCTAGAAGATTATGGACATGGAGGAGTCCTGATAGCAGGATTAGAAACCAGATTGACTACATTCTCATTAGCAGAAGATTTAGAAACGCCCTAACAGTAGCAAAAACAGTTCCCAGTGCTGATTGTTATAGTGACCACAGATTACTCACAGGAACATTGAGGATAAAGTTGAAGAAAGTCAAGTATACAACAGGGAACACTAAATATGATTTGTGTACATTGAGTAATGACAAGGAATACAAACAAATTCAACATAGAAGTACAGAACAGATTTGAAATATTGTCTGATCTAGAGATCCTATTCCAGGATGTGGATGATCAATGGGAAATGTTAAGAATTCAATCAATGTGGCTGCAGAAACAACTATTCCAAAATTAAAGAAGGTGGGTCGTAAGAAATGGATGACTGAGGAAATTTTACACTTAATGGAAACAAGAAGACTCAACAAAAATAATCCTGCCAAATATGAAGAAATTCACAGACAAGTCAGAATATTATGTAGGAAGGCAAAAGAATCATGGCTTGAGGAAAAGTGCTTAGAAATTGAAAAACAACACAACAGTCAAAATACCAAATTAGTACACAAAAGAATTCAGGAGCTTACTAATAAAAGAACAAGTACATCAACAGGCTGTCTAAAAACTAAAGATGGCAAAATCATAATAGAAAAAGATCAGATTCTACATGTCTGGACAGATTATGTGAAAGACCTGTATAATGATAACAGAGAGGAACAGTATGCTATTAGATTTAATAATGAAGGACCAGCAATTTTAAAGATGGAGGTTCAAAATGTTCTTAAGCATATGAAAGCTGGCAAGGCCCCCGGTGCAGATAACATCACAACAGAAATGATTAAAGCTTTAGAAGAATTTGGATCTAGAACAAGTCACTAGACTGCTGAACACATTATATGATACTGGAGATATACCTTCTGAATTATGTAATTCTGTATTTAATTGCAATCCCAAAGAAATCAGGAACCTTAGAATGTGATCAACATAGAACAATTAGTATAATGAGTCACATCACAAAGATTTTGTTACGAATTATCATGCAAAGAGTGAGGAAGAAAATACAACCTGAAATAGGGGAAGAACAATGTGGTTTTGTAGAAGGAAAGGGTACAGTAAATGCTGTGTATATGCTGCGAACAGTTATTGAACGTGCTTTAGAAGTAAACAAGGATATACATCTTTGCTTTATTGACTACACAAAGGCTTTTGATAGAGTTAGACATGTCAACATTGTGGATATGCTTGCAGATCTACAAATTGATGGGAAAGACATTAGACTTATAAAAAACATATATTGGAAACAACAAGCTGCCATAAGAATTGATAATGAAGTAGGGACAATACCAACCTATTAAGAGAGGTGTTAGGCAGGGATGTGTAATGTCTCCAGATCTTTTTTCCCTATACAGTGAAAATATTTTCAGAAATGTAGAAGACCTAAATGGAATCAGCATTGGAGGACGAAACATAAATAACATTAGATATGCAGCATGATACAGTATTGATTGCAGACACAGCACCGGATCTGCAACAATTAGTAGACGCTGTGGTTGTACACAGTGAGCAGCTGGGGTGGAATTAAATTGTAGGAAGACACAGGTTATGGTCGTCACTAGGAAGAACGAAGTACCCTTTGCTTCTCACATGAGCCCTGGTAGCACCGACAGACAAAAAAATCCCACACCTTAGCGAGGGATCGAACCCGTGTCTCCTGAGGGAGAGTCCGGTGTTCTAGCCACTCGGCCAGCTGCTCCTCTTTGACAGTAGAATCATCAGTTCAAATAAATTATGAGACCTGCATAGTTGGATAGATCTTGAAACCAGCGGATGAATAAACTTGGATTGTTTTAGAGGCAGCGGAGATGTACTTCTTAGATCAGGGGTGACCGACACGAGGCCCGCCGGGAGTCATGTTGTGGCCCACGGAGTGGGAAGCGACGATGTGGTCGAAGCTGTAGCACGCTTGCTTGTTTACTTTAATTTAACAAAAAAATTAGGTGCGTGGCCCGGCAGGAAATATTATTTCTGAAATTTGGCCCGCCAGCTGAAAAGGTTTGCCACCCCTGTCTTAGGTGAATGTTGCAAATACGTAGGATATCTTGAGTAATTAACAATAATGTCTTGAAAGAGGCTAATTAAAGTAAAACGTTATACATAAGAGACAGTGGTCTTTGGTCACACAATGAAAAATCGTGATGACTTGCAGAAGAGACAAAGGCAGACAGAAGGAAATGATGATTACACAGTTCAGACTGATCTCTCTTCTCAATGCCGAGGATGGACTAAAACAATGGCATTGAGGAATAATCAAGGACCGAGATCTGTGGAGAGACAGGAATGCCTGTGTCACTTTGTAAATCACATGATAATAATATTTAGACCAATAAAACAATGGCATTGAGGAATAATCAAGGACCGAGATCTGTGGAGAGACAGGAATGCCTGTGTCACTTTGTAAATCACATGATAATAATATTTAGACCAATAAGTTGCTATCCGCTTTTCAGGTGATTGGAAAACTAACAAGGATTGGTCTAAATTGATCGCAATACTTGTGTTTAACTTTTGTTCTATCCCTTAAATTTATAAGCAAGGGAGGTTAATCCCTATGGAAATTGAAATGCTTAGATAAAACAGATAGTGAATATAATAAGGAACACTTCATAAGTTCAAAACTATACTTCGTGCAAAAGACAAATATTGTGATTCCATCTAAATCATTTTTATACATGCCAAGTTATTAGACCTGGAGGCTGGTATGGAGTCACCAAGTCATAAAACTGGCTTTGTGATTGCCCATAAACTTCTTATTGTGGCATTAATGTGGTGGTTTCCCTTGATTTCCACATATGGTGGGTAATGTTGTTTCATTGCACTCCTTTCTTGTTGAATACCAATTTTTAATAAAATATATATGTATGTTTGTTTTCTTTTACTACTATTTGTATTTTGTTGAAACAACCCTAAAATTATGTGTCTGCCACATATGTTAGTGAAGAGTAAGTTTGAAGAACTACTTTTCAGTGTAACAAAGCTGATGTATTAGTGAGCAGTGACACATAGTCAATATTCATCCTATTGCCACTAACATCAGAATGTCAGAAGAATCATCTTATATTATTCTTTAATTCTCAACATTCATGAAAGGTAGATTTGCTAAAGATGATCCTATGCAGCGAAACATTTCTAAATGAATAGTTATTTAGAGAAACATTTTTAAACATGGAAAATTTATGTTTGATGCCTGAAAAAGCAAATAAATAGAATAAACCAGTTGTGAGAATTATGAACAGATTGTCAAAATGAGAACTAACAGCAGATGAACAGCCAAATGGAGGGAAAATATTTTTTCATTCAGGAATATTGTGATCTTCTGGTAATAATGAAATCAGTCAAACAAGTGGGCTTAAGACAAAAAAATTGTAACGGCAAGCAACAAGTGAAATAATTAACGATGGAGGAATTCAGACTGAAGTACTAAGTGCCATGAACGAGAAAATAGGAAGTGAAAAATACATATAACTACATGCCTGTCATCTGTGGCTTGTGGAATAGCAAAACACATTTTTACAATTCATGAACATACCAAGCCGAATGTTCACAATTCATGGACATACCAAGTCAAATGTTCACAATTCATGGACATACCAAGTCGAATGTTCACAATTCATGGACATACCAAGTCGAATGTTCACAATTCATAGACATACCAAGTCAAATGTTCACAATTCATGGACATACCAAGTCGAATGTTCACAATTCATGGACATACCAAGTCAAATGTTCACAATTCATAGACATACCAAGTCAAATGTTCACAATTCATGGACATACCAAGTCAAATGTTCACAATTCATGGACATATCAAGTCAAATATTCACAATTCATGGACACACCAAGTCAAATGTTCACAATTCATAGAAAGACATCATCATCAAGTGCCGTGCCGGCTGGCATAGGCGTTCATGGCTCTCCACAGATCTCGGTCTTTGGTGTTCTGGATCAACTCTGCTGATGATATTCCTCCATGCCACCGTCTCAGTCCGTCCAGCATCATTTCTCTTGGTCTGCCTCTGCCTCTCTTCCCCTCGATCTTTCCAGTTGTCACGATGTTCTCCAATGCCTCTCTTCTCATCACATGACCAAAGAAAGCTGTTTGTCTCTTTCTTATTATTGTATATAGTGTTCTAGTTTCATTAGCCTCTTTCAGGCAATCGTTGTTAGTTACTTTGGCAGTCCAAGGAATTCGCAACATTCATCTTAAAAACCACATCTCTGTTGCTTCTAAGTTCTTCCTAATTTGTTCATTTACATTCCAAAATTCGCTGCCATACAACAAAACTGGTTCTATGTAGCATTTTAGCACTCTTTCTTACATTCAGTGATAGTGACTTATTGCATAAGATACTCTTCATTTTCTGAAATGTGGCTTTTGCGTGCCCTATTCTGCTCTTAATCTCTGTTGTACATCTTCCATCCGATGTTATAATTGCCCCTAGGTATTTAAAATTATCCACTTGGTTGAGAATTTCCCCTTCTATTTCTATGTCACATTTTGGTGTCACCATTTTCTGTTATATCACCATTGTTACTGTTTTCTTGATATTCAAGGAGAGTCCTTTCTGTGCACTCTCTGATACTACAATGTCCAATAATTGTTGTAGGTCTGTTGCATTATCCGCCACCAATACTGTGTCATCTGCATAGCATATATTGTTTATATTATATCCTCCGATTAGTATTCCTGGCTTCTCTTTGATCTCTCTCATTATTACTTCGCTATATAAGGAGAAGAGATAGGGTGACAAGACACACCCCTGTCGTATTCCTAGCATTATCTGTTCGTAACTACCCTCTTTATTTCCCATTTCAATTGCTGCTACTTGGTTCCAGTATATATTCTTTATTATTCTTAAATCTTTCCCATCAGTGTTGATATCTTCCAACATTTTAATCAGCTCATCATGTTTTACGTTATCAAATGCCTTAGTATAATCTATGAAGCATAAATATATGTCCCTCTGTTTCTCTATTGACCTTTCTATTAGTGTTCGTAATATATATATTGCATTGTTTGTACCCTTTCCTTCCATAAAACCGCACTGTTCTTCACTAATTTCCATTTTTATTTTCTTTCTTGTTCTTCTCATTATAATTCTGAGTAGAAGCGTAGTGACATGGTTTATGAGGTTAATTGTACGAAAATCTTCACATTCAATTGCTCCTGGTCTCTTTGGTATTGCTATAAATACAGATTTTACCATATCGCTCGGTAAATATCCACTGTTGTAAATATCATTTAGCATTTTGGTTAATATATCTACCCCAAATTCTCCCAATACTTCTAATTCTTCTACTGTGATTTCATCTGGCCCAGTTGTTCTTCCTTTCTTCATATGTTTCATAGCGTCAGCGACTTCTTCTTCTACAGACATACCAAGTCAAATGTTCACAATTCATGGACATAGCAAGTCGAATGTTCACAATTCATGGACATACCAAGTCGAATGTTCACAATTCATGGACATACCAAGTCAAATGTTCACAATTCATGGACATACCAAGTCGAATGTTCACAATTCATGGACATACCAAGTCGAATGTTCACAATTCATGGACATACCAAGTCGAATGTTCACAATTCATGGACATACCAAGTCGAATGTTCACAATTCATGGACATACCAAGTCGAATGTTCAAAATCAACTGTGGGTGATTTGGAAGCAGAATGTCTGTAAATTTTGATGGTACGAGACGACTGTCGTTAAGAAAGCAATGGTAAACTCATGAACGTAAATTTTCCTAGAAAATCACAAAAAGTTAATAAATGATTGAGCTGAGTGCAACGTCATGGAAAGGAAATGCAGCTAACTTTTTAATCCTTTATATTGCTTAAGAATTTTGCGGGACCAATCAGATAAAGAAAAGATTGTTGGAATGAAAATGTAAAATCAGCAGTAATGTGAAAAACACACAAATATTTCCTAGGTGAAGAGTTGTAAAAAGCTAGATTATAAAGTATCAAACTGTTACTCACAAAACAGGCTAGAAGAGTGATAATAGACGTCTGAAAAACATTTAGAGGTTGTGAAGAGTTACTAGATATAAAATATGGACACATGGAGAGCGATGTTTATAAGAGCCTAAAAATAATGAATAACAAATGACTTTATAACTCGACTGACATAATAAATGACAAGAAATGAAATGAACTCATAAAGCAACATTATAGAAATCATCATCATCATCATTGGCATCTTGCCATCTTGACAGACGATAGTTTGTGCTTTAAAAAGGCATAATAACTTTTAACTTAATAGTACTTCAATATGTTGCTCAGCCTAGACACAGAAGAAAGAAGCGACCAGCACCAACAACACAATGGTGGCAATTTGAAATGGAATCAGACATCTTCAGATCATAAATCACAGTGGTAATGCAACCAATGAACAATCGGTGCACAGGACCAGGTAAAATTCTCATTGAAATTAGCAAAACAGCTGAAATATGGGTGAAGCAGGATTCTGAGTCTATTCATCCTAGTTTAGAATAATGAGGTAATAAATAAATCCTAGTAATTATTGGTGAAAGGCGGTCATTGAATAATTATGAAACACAGAGATTGTAGAGAAATATTTATATTAACTCATACTAGAACAGTTTTCTATAAACCCCCATGCCAGGAGAACAGGGAGTCTGATTAACAGAGGAATGTTGTGTTTGGCTAAGAAAGTGTGATTCAGATGCGAAGAATCTCATTGCAGATCCCTGTATCACTATTTCTCCATGTTCCTTGACTCTTAGGGACCATCAGTTCAATCACTGAGCTCATGATGAGTGTTTTAATATCTATGCGCTTATAAGACACCCCTCTCTACCCCCAGGTCTCATTCTACTGCTGTACTTTGAATTTGTCTGTTGGTGAAGAATCATGCACTGTAGCAAGACTTTCCCTAAGTTTCTCAGTGACAGTAAGAATTGTCTGGTTGGCTACCACAAACATGGTCTTCTACTGTCTTGCCTATCAAAGCTTCTTGACTTGGATTTGAAGCTGATTTTCACCGGTAGATTAACTGATTTAAAATGGCATCATGCAGTGGGCAAGGCTTATTCCTGGGGCCAGAATGTTGGTGTTACCCATGAAGGCATTCATTAGTGACATCTTTATTTCTCCTATTCTCCTCTGAGGTTCTGACCTTGTGTGAATGTTGCTACCATATCCAGAATGAGCTCCACGAGAAGTACTGATCTGCAGTACAACGATCTCCTCGGGTGTGTGAGGGCTGCTACAGCATGTGCTGTGACATACATCTACATTTATTGGCTACCTCTGGCAGTCTCACACGAAGGCTGCTTTATTCTGCTGCAGCTTCCCAGATGATCGTGCATGCTTTTCACAGAGAGTGGTCCCTAGGATCCCATTTTCTTGCAGTCTGTTGATGCGCATGTTTTCTATCAGTTATGATGAAGCCCATAAGCGGGCACTCTCCCGCTGTTTATACTTCACCTCGACACCGCAAGGTATAAGAGGAACATGATGAGGTGATATGTAGCAACGCTGATAGCCATGACAGAAGAATATTTTACCCTCGGCATTGAGAAGAGAGATCAGTCTGAACTGTGTAATGCTGGTACAATGGCGACAAAATGAAGCGTTACTTTTCGGAGGGACGCTATTTAGTGTTATCCTTTGGATTTCGTGTGATTTCCTATGGATTTCCTGTGAATAGTGTTTTCCTGTGGATTATGTGATGTTATTTTGTGTTCCTTTTATTGGAAGTTTTCAAAAGAAGCCACGGAAGGCAGGTGGTGGATGAAATTTTGAGGGCAGCCGACAGATATTTGTGGGTCATGGCCTCAAGCTTCACGACGGCAGGCAGAGGAACTCTTCTTGAGTCAATGGCTGCGGTCTCCGACCAGTAAGGTCACTGCCATAGAGGAAAGCAATGGCAAACTACCTCTTTAAAAGTGCCTAGTATATCATGATTCGCTTAAAGACTGATCATCGGAAGACAAGACGTTAAAATTAGCAACTTGGAACGTTAGGACGTTAAACAACGACGGAACATTAGAGAACATAAAACAAGAAATTGAAAGGGAAAAAATTAATATTTTAGATATGTGCGAAACGAGATGGACAGGAGCAGGCATCAAGATAAGATAAAGGAAGATTTCAAGATTATTTACTCTGGAGGTGAAGATCGTCATAGAGGAGTGGCAATTATTTTGGACCGGAAAACAGCAAAATCTGTTCAAGGATATTGGGCAGTGTCGGACAGAGTTCTATTAGTTAAATTAAGTGGCAGACCCTTTAGCATAAATATTATTCAAGTATATGCCCCAACAGGAGAATCCAGTGAAGATAGTGTAGAAGAATTTTATAATGACATAGAGTCTGCCTTAAAGAAATGTAAAAATTCAGAAATAAACATCATAATAGGGGACTTCAATGCAAAAGTAGGAATCAAAGGGATAGATACACAGTAGGAAACTATGGTTTAGGAGAGAGAAATGAAAGAGGATACAGACTCGTAGAGTGGGCAAAAGAACAGGAAATGATTGTAGGAAACACCTGGTTCAAGCAACACCCTAGAAGATTATGGACATGGAGGAGTCCTGATAGCAGGATTAGAAACCAGATTGACTACATTCTGATTAGCAGAAGATTTAGAAATGCATTAACACTAGCAAAAACAAAAAAAAACAGTTCCCAGTGCTGATTGTTATAGTGACCACAGATTACTCACAGGAACATTGAGGATAAAGTTGAAGAAAGTCAAGTATATAACAGGAAACACTAAATATGATTTGTGTACATTGAGTAATGACAAGGAAATACAAAACAAATTCAACATAGAAGTTCAGAACAGATTTGAAATGTTGTCTGATCTAGAGATCCTATTCCAGGATGTGGATGATCAATGGGAAACGTTGAAGAATTCAATCAATGTGGCTGCAGAAACAACTATTCCAAAATTAAAGAAGGTGGGTCGTAAGAAATGGATGACTGAAGAAATTTTACACCTCATGGAAACAAGAAGACTCAACAAAAATAATTCTGTCAAATATGAAGAAATTCACAGACAAGTCAGAATATGTAAGGAGGCAAAAGAATCATGGCTTGAGGAAAAGTGCTTAGAAATTGAAAACCAACACAACAGTCAAAATACCAAATTAGTGCACAAAAGAATTCAGGAACTTACTAATAAAAGAACAAGTACATCAACAGGGTGTCTAAAAACTGAAGATGGCAAAATCATAATAGAAAAAGACCAGATTCTACATGTATGGACAGATTATGTGAAACACCTTTATGATGATAACAGAGACGAACAGTATGATATTAGATTTAATAATGAAGGACCGCCAATGTTGGAGATGGAGGTTCGAAATGTTCTTAAGCATATGAAAGCTGGCAAGGCCCCCGGTGCAGATAACATCACAACAGAAATGATTAAAGCTTTAGAAGAATTTGGACTAGAGCAAGTCACCAGACTGCTGAACACATTATATGATACTGGAGATATACCTCCTGAATTATGTAACTCTGTATTTATTGCAATCCCAAAGAAATCAGGAACCTTGGAATGTGATCAACATAGAACAATTAGTATAATGAGTTACATCACAAAGATTTTGCTAAGAATTATCATGCAAAGAGTGAGGAAGAAGATACAACCTGAAATAGGGGAAGAACAATGCGGGTTTGTAGAAGGAAAGGGTACAGTAAATGCTGTGTATATGCTGCGAACAGTTATTGAACGTGCTATAGAAGTAAACAAGGAAATTTGTGGGAAAGACATTAGACTTATAAAAAACATATATTGGAAACAACAAGCTGCAATAAGGATTGATAATGAAGTGGGACAGTATCAGCCAATTAAGAGAGGTGTTAGGCAGGGATGTGTGATGTCTCCAGATCTTTTTTCCCTATACAGTGAAAATATTTTCAGAAATGTAGAGGATATAAATGGAATCAGCATTGGAGGGCAAAACATCAATAACATTAGATATGCAGATGATACAGTATTAATTGCAGACAATGCGCAGGACCTGCAACAATTAGTAGATGCGGTTGTTGTACACAGTGAGCAACTGGGGTTAGAATTAAATTGTAAAAAGACTCAGGTTATTGTCGTCACTAGGAAGGAAGAAGTGCCACAATGTAATATACAAGTAAATGGAAATATTCTTCAACAAGTGAATCGGTACAATTATCTTGGAACAGTCATAACATCTGATGGGAGATGCCTTGAAGAGATTAGAACAAGAATCGTCATGGCGAAAGTAGCATTTAGCAAGATGAAAAACATTCTGACCAATAAAAAGATGTCAATTGAAACGAGAAAAAGAGTGTTGAGGGGATACATAGAGCCTGTTCTTTTGTATGGATGTGAAACTTGGACAATGAGCAGTCAAGCTGAAAAGCATCTGATGGCTGCAGAAATGTGGTTTCTGAGGAAAATGCAAAGAATACCATGGACAGACAGAAAAACCAATGACCAAGTACTACAGGAGACAAATGAACATCGTAAACTGATTAGAGAAATTAGACGTAGACAGTCAAAATGTTTTGGACATGTTATGAGAAGAAATGGATTGGAGAACTTAGTGACAACTGGCAAGATCGAAGGGAACAGACCGAGAGGAAAATACCTGGATGGCTTGGCCACATGGCATGGACGAGACAGGAACACTGAGCTGATCCACGACACTGGTGATCGAGTGAAATGGCGAGTCATGACCGCCCACGCTTTCCGGCATGGCACATGATTGATTGATTGATTGCTCCATGGGAATGTAGATTCCCTTGGCTTTTTCCCATGTCTTCTTTGTATACGAAGGTCGTTAAGAAACGAATGCACCACATTGTTTTTCTCAGCCAATAATGAAGATAGAAGCATGAAATTTTGCACACTTTATATATGGCATAGCTGATTGTTTGTACCAAGTTACAACCCAACTGACCAAATAATATGGATGCCCTAAACCGTTGAAATGAAACGACTTGCGTTATACGCAGCGAATTGTGGTAGAATTTCTCGTTGCAGAGAAGGAAACTGGTCCAAACATCCACAAGCGTCTATGTGACATGTATGGAAGTTTTGCAGTCGACAGGAGTGCATTCGGTTGCTGGGTTCAGAGAATCAAAGATTCAGGAAGTGGATATATGGAGCTGCTTGATTGGCCGCACTGTGTACGTCCAGTATTGCCACAGCCACCAATTCAGAAATGTTGAAATGCGCTGAGGGCATTGTTCTTACTGGTAGGCGAATCACTTCTCAGCAATTGGCCTTACAGCTGTCAGTCCTCAATGGTAACGCAAATACAGTTATAAAACCTCGGATTTTCTAAGGTGTACGCAAGATGGATTCCTCGAAGTCTCACAAATAAAAACCGATTGCAAAGTAAAGCAATTTATTCTGAATTGTTGGAGCTTTTCAATGTTGATGGATAGAACTTTTTGGCTAAGATTATTACAGGTGACGAAACGTGGGCACATAATTTTGAACATGAGATAAAAAGACAGTCAATGGAGTGGCATAATCCGCAATCACCACGAAGAAAGAAATTCAAGACAACTCCGTCAGCTGGAAAGGTCATGATCACTGTCTTTTGGAATATCGAAGGTGTGATTCTTGTGGATGTTATACCAAGAGGAGAGACAATTAATCCATAAGAATATATTAAGGCATCGAAAAAACTCAACTTTCTTTCTGAGTTCGGCCGCACAAGAATCCAACAACCCTGCTTCTCCTTCACGACAATGTGCACCCTCACATAAGTCTGGTAGCATGGGAAGCAATCAACAAATTGGATAGGACTGTACTACCCCATTCACCATATACTGTAGTCCCAATTTTGTACCCTCCGATTTTCATCTATTCGTCCCACGTAAAGATGCACTCCGTGGAACAAGGTTTAAAGATGATGAAGGAGTGATTCATGCAGTGAAGAAATGACTAAATGATCAGGACGAAATCTAGTACGGGCAAGGAATTCATACTGGCATGAAGCCGTATAAGTTGATGGGATTATGTTTAATAATACCGATGTTTATTGTGTATACATTTCATAATTTTTGAATAAACAGCTCCTGAGAAAAACGATGTGGTGCATTACTTTCTGAGCGCTCCTCATACTTTATGCGCTTGTTCTTCCACGTAGACCTCAAAATCTGAGGGAATTGTTTGAAGACAAGCGAACTGACACACTATGAGTTTATATACTGTGTATGGGTCACTTAACTTATATGCCACCCTCCATCTCACCTTGTTGAACTTCTCTCTGATCATCAGAATTCACATCCCTAATATATTTTTTGAGTTCTTCTTCGCCGATTCTTAGGGTACCGGAGTGTGGTTGTTTAAGCAAATCTCTAGCAAAATGAAATGGTTCTCGAAAGAACTTTCTCTTGCAGTCTGAGTTCTCCTGTTCTCACAGAACTGCTCTGCTCAACAGAGGTCATTGCCCTGACTTTTAAGGCGCTGCCACACTTCCTGCAAGCCCCATTTCTCACTTTCATTGATGGTTTTCAACATATTCCAAGCAGCATTGTTTAATATCTCAGTTCCTCAATCACTGTCTTCAGACGTCTTTTTTTTGGGTATGCCCCTGGCTTGAAATTTACGTTGACAGTAGAAGTACACGATTTTGCTGAACCTGCTTAATTTTGTGTGGCATTTTCTTGAGCTAAGATTCTAACATCTGGGACAGATTACTATCGAATTGTTCACATGCCGCTTCTTAGCAGGCAGGTGGGAACTCTGGTCATCAGAGAGGAGCGTAAGAAGAAATCTGTGATGTAATTTCTTATTTAAAAAAAAAAAAATAAAAACTACAACAAATTTGGGGTGTAATCTTTGTACAAAAACTTTTACACTTAGTCTGGCAAATGTAATTTTGTAACAAAACTATACTCATCATACATGAGCACTTAAATGTGATGATACATTTCTATAGCTAGCAAATATAATTGTTAAAATATGATTAACATGAATTCACTTCATACTTGATTCCAGAAGAACATGATTTTATTTACAACAATGTTTTATTTTCGAATAAGACGCAGTAGCAAATGATGCTTAGTTCTTAATGGCTCATCTAATGTTGCAAACTAGATTCTGTATTTCTGAAATTAAAACTCAAATGCCTTTATTTATGTGGTACAATGTGAGGTCTCATAAACTGTTCTGTCACAAAAAGTAGTCTATTAATCTATACAATTTAATTATTAAAATTTATAGCATATGCTTTTCATGAACAATTGCAAGACATAGATGTTATGGAAATTATAAAAGAGCTTGCTCTTAAACTTCCAGTGCACTGATGATGAGGTATGTGGTTTAGCCCTTGCGTGGGCATAAAGTTGGACGTAACTGCCGAATTCTTGTTCAGAAAGCAATGACAAATTATTGAATCTACTATTATCTAGAAAATCAACCTGGGGTTGATAGCAACTTCCTGCCAAAAAAATGCAGCTAAAGAAAGAAACAATTGCACATAGAAACACTGTGACCACGCCTGTTAAACGGTGGTTTATGAAGCCTTGTTTTGTGCACAGCACATCAATAAGTTGCTTTAATCAACCCGGCGTGAGAAATTCTTATATTAATGTATGTAATGTAATTCTTAAACTGATAGTCATCAATTGTCTGATCTAGCGTCTGTTCATTTCACACACTAGTGATATGTTTAATTCTCACATCTCTAACTTCTGATTGTTAACATTAATTTACTGTCTGTTTTTATTTATAATTGAGAATTTAAACAAGTGTAGTGTCAGATTGGTAAAAAAAGGTTTCGATTTGGAAACCAAAAGTTTATAAAGATATGCAACATATAATAGGTGCACTTAATTTTCTTTTTGTTAACAAAATGATAATGGCTAATTAATAGTGACAAATGATTATTTCATATATTTGGTTTAAGATATGTTTTTATTTTTACGTTGATTATCATTACACCTACACAATGTTTGTTTAGTTTTTCAGAGAATCGTGTTGCTTATGTTGTACATTTGAAGGGGTGAGACATTTGTTTGTTATTGGCATTGAAATGTAAGAATCCAGCTAATTTGATAGCCCTGAAGATAACATTAGTTTGGCTGTTATCAGCTATTTACTTCCTGTGGGTGGATATTTTTCCTGCTACTGTCAAGAACTGAATCATTAACATTGAATAAAAGCATAAAGTGTGATTCTTCCCCACACACTCATACATTACAATTCCAGACACATGCATGAATTAACTTCTCTGTGTTTCCTGTTTGATTGTAATAAGGCCACATTGTTTTGCTCACAAAATAAACAGATTATATTAAAAATTCTTCTTTTGGGTTTATATTATTTCAGATTTGTTTATGTCGAAACTTTGTAAGAACTTGAACCTTCGTTTTATTAATATCTATATCTTATGTTTGGTAACTTCTTATATTCAAGTTTTGTTCTTTTTATTGCTTATAATGTTTTCTATCAAGTCATACAGTACTGATAATGTTCACAGTAATTCAGAAACTATGCAACAATTGTATCCTCTGTGCAGTATAATTATTTATACAGCCATGACAAATTTTGTTAACAGCATCAGAAAAATCCGGAGGAGAAATGAGATTGGCAATTATAGCTGTTTTATATGCATATCAAGATAACATGAATCATTATTATCTTTTCCAGAGGAAAGGATAAAAAAGATGACTTGTATGCAAATCTGAATGCAATAGTTTCAGAATTCTTTATGATTAACTAGAGGCAGATAATTATGGAATGGGGATATGACCACGTCATTGGGTGGGAGAGGTGAATTTCAACAAGTTTCCTCAAAAAAATATTGTCACTGGAATAATTTCAGTTGTTGCTACTGTCGTGTGTGTAAAGAATGAATGTCGTAGTAGTTATTTGTTCTTCTTTACCACTTTAGTGTCGTCCCTGGAGTGAGGGAAATCAACACCCACATTTTTTTAAATTCAATATCTCTATTCTGGAGATATCCAGTAGACTCCGTCCACAACACTCACTCAATCTGAAGACACCTTCTTCTCACTCTTACTCACTCCTGGATCATGCCCCATCTCATTCTTCCCCAACATAACATACGTGACAACTCTAGCTTCAACAAATAAAACCAAGAAATTTATTAAAGCAAAGAGTATATGTAGGAGAAGTGTGTGTGTTTATAAGGTGTAGAATATGTGTCGTGTACTCTAAAGTGTCTATAGACTCAGATCAGTGTTCAGGAGTATAGTCATTCTCATCACTGTGCTGAGAACACACTCGCACCATTTAGTCCAGACAAGCAACCTCGCCAAGGTGTTGCTCCTCCGGTCACGTGAAGACTTCCTCCGTTGTCTCTTGAACCACTAGGATGCTTGGACACCCATGACAAACACTGTCTAATGAGAGTCTTCAATCTGTTTAACACTATGAATTTCCTCTGTTATTTAAATGATTGTGAATCAGAGAATTCTAAGACTATTGTCACTGTTACTGGGGACATCTTAATGTATCTAGTGTCACTGGTTTTAAAGATTCCCCATAATAACACCACACTCTGACTATTCTAGGTATCAGTATAAAGTTGTATGCCTGTTCCTGGTATCAGTAGTGTATACCTACAATGTTCTGACTGTTCAGTGATACACTTATCACTTGCTAAAACATAAATCTCATCAGCATGTCCTGCTCAGCAGAAGCTAGGTTCCCGCAAACCAACTTGGGTATAAGCCCAATGTAGCGGCCTCTCAGCAACTTCTGTCTTCAAATTCTGAGCCATCATCGTCTAAAATGTGTTAGCTTCACTGCTGAAAATCATAGCACACATACATGGACCTGTAAATGGAACCTGTAGAATAGAGAATACTATGGTTAGGGCAACTCAATCCTGGCCGGAATTAGGTGAGTGTAGGCCAATAGCAGCACTCAGATCTATAACAGAGATCCGATCTCTGTCATACGGCCAAATAACTCATCATATGATCTGAGACATGGCAACACCAGGAACGAATAAAGGAACGGGTAGAAACCCAGCAGATGCCCTACTGGAAGATCCTACCATTTCACATTACTCTCCTCCCTCTCAACCATCCTTAATCTCTCTAATTATTATTCCACTACATTGTCCTCAACTCCCTGAGTAAAATGATATATCACACAAGCTTGTTGAAGCCACACAATAGAATACTAGTGCCGACGCTCCTATGATACTTTCTAGCACCGCACTTATAGAACATTCTATCACTAATCATAATACATTATATCACCACACCTATAATACATTATATCACCGCACCTATAATACATTATATCACTGCACCTATAATACATTATATCACCGCACCTATAATACATTATTCCTAATCATACTCTAAGTTAGATATGATTAATAGCCTACCATATGCCTATTCCAGTTGCTAATCGAAACTAGGCGATCACAGACTGGATCTATGTCCGCCGATAACTATCAACAATTTGACACCCCTAGTTTCTTTCATGGAACACAACTCGGAATAATGCACCGATCTTAACACTTCAGAATTTTTGGCCGACTCACTCCACTTGTTTACCGCAACTGGGTTTTATATCAGTGCTTGAGTGACGTCACCAAAAAGTCTAGATGCCAATCAGTCCAGAGTCTGGTTTTCTCCTCCTATTCTAGACTAACTGGAGTCAATCTGCGGTCAAATTTGCTTTCATTTGGGGAAATTCTTTGTCCCGTACATCAATAGTTCAACCTGAGAATTCCCCACATCACAGAATCCATCCCGCGTCTTGTCCAGACTTTCCGTCTAGCACTTCAAATGCCGTCTCCCGCCTTGCAGACAAATGACGCCGTTGTTCGTCTCGAGCAACAATTTTGTTAACAAAATGCCGACCGGTGTAGACATTGTAACGCGACGTATTTGTTCCCCGAACAATCCACATCATACAGAAATGCCGACCAGGTGTAGACATTTTGACGCCATGTATTTTGTTTCCCAGTTAGAAATGCCGACTGTGTAGACAGTTTTAACGACGTACTTTTCTCAGTCTGTACAACATCAAAGGATTACTTGTTTTTGTTTTGGATGATCAATGGGAAATGTTAAAGAATTCAATCAATGTGGCTGCAGAAACAACTATTCCAAAATTAAAGAAGGTGGGTCGTAAGAAATGGATGACTGAGGAAATTTTACACTTAATGGAAACAAGAAGACTCAACAAAAATAATCCTGCCAAATATGAAGAAATTCACAGACAAGTCAGAATATTAATATTATGTAGGAAGGCAAAAGAATCATGGCTTGAGGAAAAGTGCCTGGTTGTCATCGATCGAACATAACAAGTTTATTTTCTGCGACAGCTACAGGTTTTAGGGAAAGGAGTCACTAAAACTGTTAGTGAATGATATTACTTTGGGCCGTAGGTAAGCATGGCAACTGGATAAGAACGCATGTTCCTAAACATCCAATTCACTGATGCCGAGGTAAGGGGTTCAACCCCCTACATTGGACAGTTGGACTAAAATTTTGACCTATCATCCTTCACTTGGGGATGTAAATTACAAGTACCTCTGAAGTTGGAACGGGCTCGTCTGATGGCGAGGGACACTGTTAATAAGGAAAGCTAACCCATACGCAAAGTTCAGTCCAGTACTACTAGAAGTAGTGTGTATGAACTACGCTTGAATCCAAAGCGAGCGAGCAAGTTACTTTTGGCAGATTCAGAAGTGGTGTGTATGCGGTACATCCTTGGTTTGCCGACTGTTGCTGGTAGGCTCAAGGTGATGCAGTAGAAGGCATACCTCAGAGTAGCTGCTGACACAGATCACCCGTTGCATGAGGCGCTGGACGCAGTTAAGGGCCAGCGACTGATAAGAGGGAAATCATGGATGGCTCAGGCGGAGGATACGATCAGACAGGTGTGCCCCTTGGAGAAAATTAGGCGAGGAGAGGAGTGGGCCAGAGTGCCAGCGGAGCAGTTAGACTTGTGCAGAGTTATAATCACATTGAGCCGGGAGTACAGGGAGTGGCCAGCAGGGGCCACGGAAGTGGAAATCCAGCAACTAATTCAGGATAATGCTCGCCCGGGTGATGTGATCATCTACACAGATGGTTCGGTGTTGAGAGGTAGTAAAAGTGCCTGGGGGTTCTTGGCAAAGGCTAATGGTCGACGTTTGGTGCAGGAGAGCCTGGCATATGATACTAGCTTAAGAATGGAGGTGGAGGAAGTCAGTGCAGCTTTCCGCTGGATGGAGAATACGACACACACACGCACGCACGCACGCACGCACACACACACATCGTGATTGTAACTGACTCAGAAAGCATACTGAGTAGGGTGAGGACAGGGAAGTTTCGTACAGAGTGGCTTGCTTCGCTTCGGAATTCACGGGTGGCAAGCATCGTCTGGATCTTTTCTCCAGGGCATGCTGGTGTGCTAGGGAATGAACAGGCAGACAGATTGGCTGGCTCTGCAAAACTTGATGGAGTATTGATGCATGATAAGGCAGACGTGCTTGCGGTCCTGTGGGAGCACGTGTACACCTCGGAGGAGCAAATGGATCACCATGGTCTGGCAAGAATGCGACAGCGAGGAGTGACGAGGGGGATCTGGCCGATGCTCGACGCTTAGAGGAAAGGCGAGACGCACATATAATGAGATTGCTACTAGTACTATTGGGGTTGGAACTCTTCGCTGGCCTCTGAAGATGGGGACGGAGCGCTTATGGAAATGCCCCGAATGCTGTGATGTCGGTTCCTAAATCAATCAATCAATCAGATTCAGAAGTGCTTGATCTCTCCCAGCTGTCACATTCATGTATGGGTGCTGATTGCTCAGTGTGAAGGTTGTATGCAAGCCTGTGCTTCATTCTGTCGTGTAATCTGTAAAGTTGGTTACAAACTCAGTTGTAGATTGTGATGTGTTGATTCATCAGTGCCAGAGTATCATCATCTGGCAGATAGTAATGGATACACAAAAAAAAACAAAAACGTATTGTAACCACACTGATGGTCAAAGACAGGGTTTCCCCCCTCGCACACTTTCTCCAGGGAAGATGCCCCACATCTGGTTCTATGTGATTTCCAGCTGCCTTGGGGTTTTTAAACATTCACAGATTATATGCTGCTGTTTTTTTTGTTGCCCTTATATGAGAAGGATAGGCATCCAATTTCACTTATTAAGTGATAGGGGGAGTGTGATATTAAAAATCAATGTTTGCGAAAATGTCCAACTGGGAGCAAAGCAGGTAACTTCTGTGCCAGAGGAGGTGGCCAATCGTGTGGGCTCCACCCCCCCCCCCCCCACAAAAAAAAAGAAGAAAAGATTTGTTCTCTTTCTCTGGCCCTCCTTCCCCATACACATTCTCCTCTCAATGGGTATGATAAATACTGAAATTTACTATAGTATGTCTAGAAATGAATGCCGTCATTCACGATCAATTATTTTGAAAACTGTCTGTTGCATCGTTATGAAGTTTTTCCTGCCGTTTTATATTTACCCCCACCCAAGGAATATGTCTTTGATAGGTCCAAAAGCAACTTAAATTATCGAAAGCGGCGACATTTCTTTGATGTTTTGGGGAAAATGTAGTGAATTCACGCTAACAAACTAGTCTTATAGTAAACCACGTTATTTCTGGTAAGGACGCAAGTACAAGGCGTAGCCAGATTCGTATGGAAGTGGGTGCAATAAAAAAAAAGTAGCTTAAAAGTTGACAGGGTCGACTGCATTGCACCGGTTTTTTTATTATCCCATATGGCTCAGTCTATTTCTGCAGGGCGGAAAGCGTCGCACAAAGCACGAACTCCGTAGCTCCAGCGACGACCATCGGAAGTCTCCGAAAAAATGCACTCGTGAAATGAAGGAATCAAACATACAACCTTCGGAGCCCGAGTCATGACGGCTTGACCACATCATCACGGAGACTCCCGAGAGGGGTTCAATGTGTAATATTAGTAAAGACAGAGAATTTACAGAGGCATGGGGTAAATAATGTGTAAATTGACAGGAAAGTAGAAGGAATATATTTCTTACCTTATTTTTCATTTCCTTCTTGTTTCTTCAGCTGCTGGTTAATAATTGCACACAAGTATTCATGTTACTAGGATGCATTTAGCTTTTTATATTGAGTTCGTGAAAGCTTCCAAATAGCTGTGCGTTAATGTGCTTAAGGAGTGACCAGAAATAATACCGCAATTTAGTCATCATGTGTCAATTTTTAAGGATCTGTTCAGCTGTCTGTGTAGTTTGTTCACACGTACACAATGGGTGACAGACCCGCTTTGAGTCTTCGTGAAAGATTGTCTATTCTGCTGTTTACTGTTCAGAGACGGAACATGATTACCTGTTTTGCACTATGAAAATAGCTGTCAGTGTCTCTGTAGTGGGCTTTCTTCTTAACGACCAAGATGTTGGTCCTCTTTTCATTGTAGTTTATAGATTAATTCGTATGCGCGTGTGTTGTCCCCTAATTTGACAACGTGTTTGCTCTCACGTTTCTTGTTATGCCACAATATGTCAGTTTCCATCGCAATATTACTCTTCTGTTGGTATTCAATGCGTTTAGTGTGCTTTTTTTTTTCTTCAATACTAGTTGTTTGTCGCCGCTGAGGGCTTGCGGAATTGAAAATTCATCACTGTGGAATACAAACTGTTGCCACTAACATTGTGCTGATGCTGTAATGTTTAGTGCCTGCAATTCGTCTGAATGGTTGGAGCAAAATATCCCAGTAAGCGTGCACGCGGATTAAGGTCTGCGATCTGCTCAGGCCTTAATCTGTGTCGGCCGATTCCAGTAGGTTGATGACTGCTCTCGGTTGCATAAAATTCAATCCATCCTTTCTTCAATAGTCCTCTTCCTCTTTCAACACATGGTCCTCACATTTTCCCAGTAACTTTTATCAATATTTAATAGCGCGGACTGGATTAGTATCTTGACGTCAGACAATTTGAATATAGTATTGTCAGCTGCCACCTGTCCTTTAATTTTAGCCCACACAAGTTCTGTAGGGTTAAAATGAGAGTGGTACGGCGGAAGTCTCAAGCAACCATGACGATGCTCTTCTATCAACTTGTCGATTTGATATTTCTTCCTTTTTTGGCGTGTTTTACAAAGGACAACAATTCTAGCAAGAAATACCTTTCTGGAAAAGGTATGTTTTCCATTCGGAGCCATATTCTTTATTGCCCCCTTTGTGCTCGATGCTGTAGGTAATTTGTCTTCTTGGGCAACAACATTGATATCATGCATTGTCCATAAATGGACACGACGGTCTATCCAGGGATGGAAGCACAGTATTCTCGAGCCAATCTCTAAATGCATTACTATTCATCTTATTATGATAATCCCTATTGTCTGTAAGCTTTGATACGAACACGAGCCCAGCATTCTATTGTAAGCCATTATGCATATTACCAGCATGGGCCATGACCAAAAGCTGTCCTATACTACTGGGGACATATCGCTTTATCTGTCCATCCACTGATTGCCATTCCTTATCACTTGTGTGGTGCGCATTGATCCACATTTAATCCAAATACACTATGCCATAATTTTCTTTGCGCATTTCCCTTATTTCACGTAGGTATCTGCTTCTCATGGCTCCTAAATGCGGTTGCTCGCAAAGAATATTTCTACCTCCCTTGTACTTTCTAAAAGTGAAGATAATGTCCTTATAATTTGCCACAAAGTTGTTTTGGAAAGCTCTATGTTATTGTTCTTTCTCAACCAAACCCTAAGTTTTCTTACAGTCACTGTTTCTTTAGCATCCAGCATTTTTATAATGCTGGATAATCCTGGATATATAATCCAAAATTTTAATAATTTTAGGAGTCTCCGTGGCGAAGTGGTCAAGCCTTTTGACTCAGGCTCCAAAGATTGTGGGTTCGATTCCGGGCCGCATCCTTCGGTTCACGAGTTAAATTTTTCGGAGACTTCTGTGGGTCGTCACTAGAGCTGCGGAGTTCGTGCTTTGTGCGATGCTTTGACCAAGCCCCATATAGGATAGAACCCGGTGCAATGAAGTCGACCCTGTCGACTTTTAAGCGACTTTTTAAAGCATTTTTTAAATAATAGCTCGCCTTATGGCATCTTTGTCAAAGCTGTCTACAATAACCTTTCTACCTACCGTTTGGTTATTGCGTGGTGGTTTAATTCCAGATTCTTGCACTCATCGACGTAATGACCGTTTACTCAAACCCAATGCTTTGAAGTGTATACACAATTTTGCATTCAATCCCATTGAAAAATATTCACACATTTCAATGTTAGCGATAAGTGGTAAGATGTTAAAAAAAAAAAAAAAATAATAATCAGGTTTAATGAAATAACCCACAGTTTGACGACACCCCTGAACAGTCCCAGTTTAAACTGCGCGGGGTTCTTGGCATAAGGCCAATCCCGTGAAAAACGTAAAATATTCAACATTGAATGCTGATTGTCTGGCTACGCTGTAATACATTTAAAATTATGAACTTCATCTCTAACTTGTAAATTATTTACCGCATATAAACAAACTTTGAAATCTGCTGTAAAATCTCCAGAACAAAAATTGTTTTGTTGGGTGGACATAATGATAAGGTTATATGCTAAATCCCATCATTTTCCTTTAGTTGGTTACTGAGATATGGAATTTTATATTGGGACAGACAAAAATAAACACACTATGTCACTATAAGACCCAACACCTCTTCTTCTGTCTTGTATATCTCAGTGGAGTATATCGCCAACCAACTCAAGTCATCTCGAGGTATGGTGTCCGCCTCGAGTACTGGAGGTCCCGGGTTCAAGCCCCGGTGAGCACCGGGATTTTTTTTTTTTTCACGTGGACTTCTAGTAATAAAATTTCCCCTGGTCTCTGGGTAGTGAGATCGGACGCCCGTGTGTATTGTTGCGCACGTAAAAAAATCCCTTGGCAGTTAGAAATCGAAAAAGAGTAGCCTAACGGCGCTGTCCGGGAAACATTTCGAGTTAAAAATCTACCAAAAGTATTTCAGGATCCTCGCCTGTGCTACGGAGTTCGTGCACTGAGCTGAGTTTCTCCAGACTCAGGTTTGAGTTAGGAAGAGAACGGAGCAATTATGGGTTACGAAGACACAAACAATAGATTGCACGATTTATTGCCTGGCATATTTTGCTGCATCTCGTCAGGTACATACTGCAGAAATCACACACCTTACGTGAATTAATTAGATAAATCCTTCAAACTGAAATAAACACATGTTCACACAGTAATGTCGATTGTCTACCACGGTAATTTTAAACTGACTAACATGTTTTTCTGCTTGCACAAGGACGGCTACTGAAGGTTGATTAGTATAGCTTCA
>JACEFZ010024312.1:0-14836 GCA_014155875.1 Cepaea nemoralis | reverse complement strand
GGGGAAAAAACCCCCCTTCCTTATCCGGGGTTGATACCGGTAGGACTGCAGACTTGTCTGATGACATTTTCCGCCCGACCCAACCATGATTTGCCCCTCTTTAGCCTGTCGAGAGTCTTCGTGGCGAAGTGGTCAAGCCGTTTGACTAGGGCTCCGAAGGTTGTGGGTTCGATTCTGGGCCGCGTCCTTCGGTTCACGAGTTAAATTTTTCGGAGACTCCTGTGGGTCGTCGCTAGAGCTACGGAGTTCGTGCTTTGAGCGACGCTTTCCGCGCTGCGGAAAGAGGCCGAGCCATATGGGATAAAACCCGGTGCAATGAAGTCGACCCTGTCGACTTTTAAGCGACTTTTTTTTAGCCTGTCGCCCTTTTCTTTGAACATAGCTTCATGCAGAGGGTGCTGCTCATCTGCACTTATTTTTAAGTATGCACGAGCTCTCCAGATCTCCATCCTGTGTTTCATGGTCTGGAATTCAAGGAGGTATTTCATTGCCACACAGCTGGTGTCTCTCGTGCAGTCCAAAATGATGCGCATGGCTTCGTTTTGTACCTTTTCAAGTCTTCCAATCTGTGTAGGGTTGACAGTGAGGATGGCCAGGGCATACTCGATTGGTGAAAGTACCAGTCCTTGAAACAGAAGTATTAACAGTCTTTGCTCAATATTGGCAGTTGCCATGACTCTCATTGCTGACAAACCTTTTCGAGCTTTCGTTATGACATAATCAACATGACCTTTGAATGACAGGCTACGATAAAACCTCACGCCAAGATATATCATCGACTGGGTTCTACTCAAAATACTCCCACCCATCCTCACTGCCGGCAGGTCTGTTTTCACAATAATATGTTAATTGCTAATTTTCATGTACGGTTCCTTACACACTTCGTTTATACTATTAATATGGTCCTGTAATGATGCTTTGGATTTTGACTTTAGTGCTTGATCGTTCGCAAATAAGAGTTCTTTAATTCTGTAATTTGCCGTCGGTTCTTCTTCTGTGTTCTGTTCGTCATGCGGTGTTCTTGTGGTCTCTGTTTAGCTGATTTCTTTACATATGCCGTCTATATAGGTTATGAATGTCATATATTTTTGAAGGGAGTGGGAGATCACTGTAGTGTATGCCCCATCTCTAACAAAAGATGTAGAGCCCCATCCTCTTCTATCTTAAATAACCCCAGAATATGAACCTTGAGTTATCTGCAGGCCTCGTTTTGTTAAGTATTGTCTAGGAGATATAGATTATGGCCCTGGTAAGAATGGTAATTTACTAACTGGGAATCTGCCCCTTCTCCAATGATTCTGATAGCTCTGGAGCCCCCTTTTAGTTGATCAAATCTGAGGAAAGTCTGGAGAATTTTCTCAGCCTGATTTAGATGAAGAAAACATGGATGTTGAGCAGTTGATAGATCTAGAGTCTTTGTATTTCCCCATTTTAGTAAGTCATTATGAGTTAATTTATCTGTAAACAATCAAAACACATAATCAATCACATTAGATTTTTGACCAACATGATGTACAAAGAAGTTGTTGACACAGCTAGGTTTGAACTTGACAAATTAACAGAAGGTCAATTCATGTTAATCATTTATTGACTGGCCTGAGCCTTCTGGTCAGTACATACATCTCTATGTGATTTACACAAAGTAATAGAACAGTTGCACAATTGGACCATTGTCCCAGACAATCAATAACAAGCATCAATATATGAGATGTCAACAAGTGTGAAAACATAGTAAACATTTTGATGTTTGTACATATAAGTATGATAGTGGTGTCTCAACCATAAACATATCAGTTTTCCTGTAATTGGGTGTGGTTTTCTACCTATGAGAAAAGTAACCTGGTGACTGGAGGATTAGGTAAGCCAGGGTCCATTGACTGATGGATCCACTTTCAGGTCTGCCCGTATAGCTCCTCTGAAGGCCTCCCCATGCTCTGCTCATAGCGAAGTCATCCTCCCTCTCACTTGTGGTTCATCTCTTTCTCTCGGCTTCCCTCCCTCAGGTCTGATTTAGGTGGTTAGTTTGCTGATGTGTTGGGTGGTTGTTGGTATGGAGCCACCAAGATCACTGATGAGTATTCACATAAATATATACATTCCTACCAATACAATCTTTTTAAAAGTAGGTAAAAGAAACCTAAATTCCTGAAGTAGGAACTAGTTTCCCCTCCCCCTCTTTCTCCTCTAAGCTTAGTGTTGGGTTAATTTGGGGTGGTCAGAGTTTATTACACTGTGTACGCCTTGTATCAACTTGTTCCTGCTGTATGTAAGTCTTCATTTGACCTGGGGTCAAGTGAACGTGTACAGTGAGACAATGACAAGAGTGAGAAGGTTGTCAAGCATGCATGTAAATAAATGACATACATTTATAACATTTCTTCTACCTCCATGGTGTTTACAATGTGTATAAATAATTCTCTGTGTTTTCCCAATTAACTACTTCTTCTTCTTGTGTCTATAACTCTCGTCCATTACCTGTTGTTGTTGTGATGTGAGGGTTGTGTTGTGTGGTGATGAGTGGTTGTGGAGTGGTGTTGTGTTTTTAAGTTATGTTGAGTAATGAGTTAAGCTCACTGCGCGTGATGGTGTTCCGCGAAGCACAACTTCCTCATGTATTGCAGTTTCCTAAGTGCTCTTATCTAATTAAATTTGACATAAATATAAAATATTCATTTCGCCAAACCCTATTAATTTCTATAGATAAAGGAGAAAGGAAAGATTGATTTCTCCCTCAGCTTTCTAGATCGTAAATAGGCATAGATAAGTCTGTTTTAGAACAAGGCACTTATTCTAGTACACGAACTGTCATTTCAGCTGTAGATAGTGATAGCATCTTTAACAATGTTTCTGGTGAAATGCACAAGATTGCTTTTCGAATCATCACTTCTCACAGTGTTTAGAATAGAAGTAGTAGTGTAATGCACTTCTTAAAGTTTAATAATTATCTCTAAGAATATCAGAGATTGTAGTTTCATCGAAGAGAATATTCTGCCCGGGAATGGCTTTGCGTCGTTAGAATCTACAGTCGAGCATTTTTTACATTCAGAGGTTTTAATTAATAATCATACATTTCAATTGACATCACAAACATGGGTTTACATTACTTGATACTTGATACATCGGGTTCTTAGTCTAATCAAGGGCTAACAAACGTACCTCGGATCCAGACTTTTGCCTTGCCCATTGAATTTTTGGTCACACAATCTTCTCACATCCGTCCATGGAGCGAGTTCAGACAAAAGTGCGGGCTTATTAACATTTCTGATGAAATAGTAATATATGTTAATTATGCACTGGCGCGAAGGCGGGTCACGTGGTTTTCCTATCCAATGGTTTTCCGAGCTTGGTCTGATGAAATCTTTCTAAGAATCCACGTCATTTGTCACTTGTTCAGTTCCAGTTTCGATGTTAAGTTTTACGTCCTAATCTCCATTTGCGTTTGTGAAGTCAATTTCTTTTAATGTTGTTTCCTCTTTTTGCGACATGTGTTGATAAAATGAATAATGTTGGCTGCGTTATGCCACAATGAACAAGAGGGGAGACAGGACACAACATTTTCGTACTCCGAATCTTATGGTGAAGGGTTCTGGGTGTCCTCCATTTGTTCTCACTATGCATTCACTTTGTTGTTTAAGCTTCTAAATAAGTTTGTTAGATGTGTACTCACTTCATATCGCTTAAGAATCTCCCACAGCTTGTTTCTATCTATTCTATCAAATGCCTTTCCTTGGTTGACAAAGGATAAGTAGACTGTTTCATCTTGACCGTCCACTGAGAATCGCCATGCTGAAAACATATTTCAACTGTCCACTCGTAATATGCCCAACACATCGTTCAACTCATAACATGCTCAAGACATCTTTCCACTGTCCACTCATAATATGCTCAAGATATCTTTCCACTGTCCACTCATAATAGGCTCAAGAAACTTGACTGTCCAACCATAACATACTCAAAACATGTTGACTGTCCACTCATAATATGCTCAAGACATCTAGAATGTCCACTCATAACATGCTCAAGATATCTTGACTGTTCACATATCTTATATATAAAAGGCAATGTGTGTGGGTGTGTATGTCCTTTATGCGTTCGCGAACGGTCCATCTGATTGAGATGAAATTTTCTACACGTCTTCCTCTCATTCCCGCGCTGACAACTGTGATATGTTTTTAGTGTGAAATCGGCTACTTACTTAATATTATTTAATTTTTCATTTTTCATATAATTTCTATATAGCAAGGGGACGTAACTCTAGAAAAGTTATTTCAAGGGGCATAACTTTTAATAACTTTTCTGTATACCTTATAGTCATATTGTTGCATGGTTTTCAAAGATTTATAAACTCTTTGTCTATAGTTATTTACCGGCATATAAGTTATAATAAACCATGATATAATCTTTAAGGCATTTAAAAAGTTTTCATAAAAATAATGCATAATGCATAACATTGTAACTCATCTTTTTATGCTTAAGAAGTTATCTACAGTCATGTCGGTTATTAACAACATATCCAGGAAGACCTTCTGGCCTAGAGAGACAACAGTGGAAGATAAACTCTATGGACCGCTGAGTGAACTAAAAAAGACTGTTAGATTCATACAAGAGACAACATTGCAGTTATAAGCATAATTTCAGGCGAACGAAAGAAGAAGAAGATTAACAACATCATAAATAAAAAAAATAGTTACCTTATCTCTATCAAGTTTGAAGATTTTATATTTCTTTACACTGTCGCCAACTCTAAGAAGACATGGAACAACTTCAGGAATTATTAAATCTACAGGCATGTGCGTTATAATCCTCCTCCTCATCTCCCCTCCTCCTCCTCCTACCCTCTTCCTCTTCCCCTCCCCCTCCTCCCTCTCCCTCCTCTTCCTCCTCCCTCTTCCTCCTCCTCCCTCCTCCTCCCTCCTCCTCCCTTCTCCTCTTCCAGTCCTCCTCCTCCTCTCCTCCTACCTCCTCCCTCCTCCTAATCACTCCTCTTCCTTCCTCCTCCCTCCTCCTCTCTCCTCCTCCCTCCTCCTCCCACCTCCTCCTCCTCCCCCTCCCTCCTCCTCCTTCTCCTCCCGCTTCGGCTCCCAGCCTCCCCCTCCCTTCTGCCCCTCCTCCTCCCTCTCCTCCTCCCTTCTCCTCCTCTCTCCTCCTCCCTTTTCCTCCCTCCTCCTCCTCCCTCTACCTCCTTCCTCCTCCTCCTTCTCCTCCCTCTTCCTCCCTCCTCCCCCTCCTCCTCCCTCTCCCCTCCCTCCTCCCGTCACTCCTCGTCCTTCTCCTCCTCCCTCCTCCTCCTCTCTCATCCTACCTTTTCCTCTCCTCCTCCGCCCTCTACCTCCTCCTCTCCTTCCTCCACATCCCCCTCCTCCCTTCTCCTCCTACTCCCATCATTCCTCATCCCCTCCTCCTTCTCCCCCTCCGTCTCCTCCCTCCTCCTCCTACCTCTTTCTCCCTCCTCCTCTCCTCACCTCCTCCCTCCTCCTCATCCTCTCTCTCCTCCTCCCTCCTCGCCTCTCCTCCTCCGCTCCTCCCCGCCCTACCTCCTTCTCCCTCTTCTCCCCTCTTCCCCTCCCTCCTCCTACCCCTCCTCCTTCCTCCTCTCCTCCCTCCCTCCATCCCTCCTCCTCCTCCGAATCCCTACCTCCTCCTTCTCCTCCCTCTTCTCCTCCTCCTCCTCCCTCCTCTCTTTTCCCCTCCTCTCCTAATCCCTCCTCCCTCTAGTCCTCCTTCCTCCTCCTCCCCTCCCTCCTCGACCCTTCTTCCTCCTCCCTCCACCCTCTTCCTCTCCCTCCTCCTACTCCTCCCTCCCCTCCCTCCCTCTAACCTCCCTCACTCCTCCTCCCCCTCCTTCTCCTTCTCCTTCCCTCCTCCTCCCTCCTCCTTCTCCCTCCTCCTATTCTCTCCTCCTCCTCCCTCCTCCTCTCTCTCCCTCCTCTTCCTCTCCTCCCTCCGCCTCCCCCTCCTTCTCCTGCGTTCTCCTCCTCCCTCCTTCTCCCTCCTCATCCTCCTCCCTCTTCCTCCTCCTCCTCCTCCTCCCTCCTACTCCCTCCTCCTCCTAATCCCTCCTCCTCCCTCCTATTCCTCCCTACCCATCCTGTCTCCTCCTCCTCCTTCCTCTTCCCTCCTCCACCTCCCTCTTCCTCCTCCCTCCTCCATTTACCCAAGACAGACAGACAGACAGATAGTCGGGAACGGGAACATATATGACTACTTATATGAATTAAATGAGATGCTCCCCACCAGGGGCTGGGCGAAGCCGGGCCGGGTCAGACAGACAGACAGACAGACAGACAGACATATAGACAGACAGACAGATAGATAGTCGGGAACGGGAGCTTATATGACTACTTATATGAATTAAATGAGATGCTCCACACCAGGAGCTGGGCGATGCCGGGTCAGACAGACAGACAGACAGACAGACAGACAGACAGACAGACAGACAGACAGACAGACAGACAGACAGATAGTCGGGAACGGGAACGGGAGCTTATATGACTACTTATATGAATTAAATGAGATGCTCCCCACCAGGGACTGGGCGAAGCCGGGCCGGGTCAGCTAGTATTTTATATAATGAATTCATTGTTTTCCTGTCCTTATGGAAGGAATGTCTGATTTGTATTTTTTCCCCCAGAGAAAACACATTTCTGCTACCATCAGATGTTTGTCAATTTGTCTGTGTATTATCCATGTTTCGGATCCTCACCGACATTCTCACCGTGTGATCTATGGGAGAAGGCTGTATCACTCATGTACAAAGAGGCTTCAAATGAAAACCTGAAATGTTTTTTTTTTTTTTTTTTGCGGTGAATATATTCTGAAAAAAAGTAAATAACAAATGTATCATTTTTCGATGTTGTCACCACTGCGTTCAATGCAAGTCCTCCAATGCCGATAAAATGCTTGGATTTCTGTAGAATAAAAAACCATTGCTTGGATTCCTGTAAAAAAAAAATCTCTTGGTCGCATGTGTAACCACTCTTGCGCCACCTTCTGTACTTCTTCATCGGACCGAAAAGTCTTTCCTCCCAATGACTCTTTAAGTTGTCCAAACAGGTGAAAATCACTTTATGTTAGGTCTGACGAGTACGGGGGAACGTGGTACACACTGAAAGTGGAGGTCTTCGATGGTTTCAACCGTTGCACGGGCAGTATGGGGTCGAGTATTGTCATGTTGCAAAAGGACACCTTTACTCAGAAGTCCACGTCGTTTGGATTTGATTGCAGGTCGAAGATGATTCCTGAGAACATCTGTATACATAACACTGGTGACAGTTTTCACTCATGGCATGTAGTGCTCTAAAATAACGCCTCGTTCATCCCAAAAGAGAGTCTGCATAACATTTCCCTGCAGATGGCTGCTTGCGAAACTTCTTTGGTTTCGGTGAGGAGGGATGGCGCCATTCCTTGCTCGCCCTCTTCGTTTCCGGCTGATGCTAGTGAACGTAGGTTTCATCTCCAGTTACAATCCTTGATAGGAAACAATCATCTTCTGCTTCAAAGAACTACAAAAGTTTATTGACACGTATCAATGCTTCGTTGTTTCAATTCTGGAGCTAGCTGCCATGGCACCCACCTTGCAGACACATTGCGGTACAGTAGCAAATTGTGGATTATGTGGTGACTGATGTCAAGAAGTGCATCAATGTTACTCACAGTCAATCGGCGGTTATCCTGTACGAGGCAATTGCAATTGATTCTGGGGTCACTTATCGATGTGCCTGACCCATTCGTGAACAGTCTGTCACCGAAGTCATGCCATTTTGAAACTTCCTTCTCCACTCATACACTTGCTGGACTGACAGGCATGCATAGCTATGCAGAACCTTAATTCGCTGATGAATTTCTATAGGTTTCACCCCTTCACTGAATTTTTTTTTTTTTAAACGGATAACGGAACGCTGTTTTTCTTTGGTGCATGTCAAAAGTCTGGCGATAATCTTTAAGCTGTCCTTATGACGTCACCGCGTTCGTCTGCACCGCGATGTCACACTCTTGCCATCCTTAACAAAAATACTGACAGGCAAATACTGACAATACAAGACAATGGCATGGTTATTGTAATGTCTATCACACTTTTAAGGTTTTCCCTTGAAGCCCCCTCGTGTACACACACACACACACACACACACACACACACACACACACACACACACACACACACACACACACACATTTATTTATGTATTTAAGTTGGAGATGGTCCCATAACAGACACTGCCGACGAAGTGTGACGTGTTAGGCCTTCACATTTTCTAGGCCACGACATATTAACAGTAGTTGAAAGGTAAGAGGGGTGATT
The DNA here is from genome assembly GCA_014155875.1 of Cepaea nemoralis. Lineage (NCBI taxonomy): Eukaryota > Metazoa > Mollusca > Gastropoda > Stylommatophora > Helicidae > Cepaea > Cepaea nemoralis. Next base: position 6,537 of record JACEFZ010024312.1, on the reverse strand, counting down.
ACATTGCACCAGGTTTTAACCCACAGAGTGGGACTACCGACAGCGTCGCACAGAGCACACACACACTATAACTCCAGCGACGACCCCACAGGAGTCTCCCAGAAAATTACACCCAAGAACCGAATCACGGTGTCCGGAAACAAGCTCACTTCCCTCGGGGCGCGAGGTAGGCGGTTTAACGACTACACCACGGAGATCATCTAGGTCCACCATGAGGCAGGCGGTTTAACCACTACACCACGGAGATCATCTAGGTCCACAATGAGATATGGTAGCCAGTTTACTTTCCTCATCACATTTCCTTCCCACATAATTTCCAGAACATTAAAAAACAAAATGATACTTATTTTTAATTAGGCTGGGTGGGCCCCAGAGATGTCCTAGTTGTAAAAAGTAACTTTGCCGGTGTTGTGAATTAAAACTGTACCGTTGTCCCGGTACACAAGAACACTAACAACGATTTTGTTTAGTCAAAGGGAAACAACCTTATCTTTTGTTGGTGTTTGGCTCTACAGAGTCTGGAAATGTCGGTTTCAAAGCAACATTTTTAAGTTATACATACCTTAACTTTCTCCCGATCTGCTGTCAGAAGTAAAATAAAGCTATTTGAATATAAGTAACATTTGTAGAGTGCTGCACATCTGCTTGAGACAATATTGTACAAATATCAACGAGCTTGCATCCATTGCCTGGTAGTTAAAATGTGTATAAACAATTATTGCAGTGCATCGTTCAAGCATAATTTCTCTAGGAGGGGAACCGGCGGCACGCCGAACCCCTTAATGTTCTAAATGTGTAATATAAATACAGATGTGGATGGAAGAATGCGTGTTACAAACTTTCTTGCTCTTTAGTCTCTGTTGTAGCTCTTCTGTTGTGCACACTTACATTCACGCATCTGTACATTCTTCCATTCTCTTTGTAGTTTGTCACTACGGTTGACACCATTTTATTGAAGCGTATTTCATCATCATCATCATCAAGTGCCATACCGGTTGGCGTAGGTGTTCGTGACTTTCCACAGATCTTGTTCTTTGGTTTTCTGGATCAACTCTGATGATGATATTCCTCCATGCCACCGTCTCAATCCATCCAGCATGATTTCTCTTGGTCTGCCACTGCCTATCTTCCCCTCGATCTTTCCAGTTGTCACGATGTTCTCCAATGCCTCTCTTCTCATCACATGACTAAAGAAATCTGTTTTTTGCTTTCTTATTGTCGTATATATTTTAGATAGCTGATTCTTGTTTTAACTCTACATTGCATCTTCTGTTCCAGGTTTAAACTCTACATTACATCTTCTGTTCCAGGTTTAAACTCTACATTGCATCTTCTGTTCCAGGTTTAAACTCTACATTGCATCTTTTCTTCCAGGTTTAAACTCTACATTACATCTTGTGTTCCAGGTTTAAACTCTACATTACATCTTCTGTTCCAGGTTTAAACTCTACATTACATCTTCTGTTCCAGGATTAAACTCTACATTACATCTTCTGTTCCAGGTTTAAACTCTACATTACATCTTCTGTTCCAGGTTTAAACTCTACATTACATCTATTCTTCCAGGTTTAAACTCTACATTGCATCTATTCTTCCAGGTTTAAACTCTACATTGCATCTATTCTTCCAGGTTTAAACTCTACATTACATCTTCTGTTCCAGGTTTAAACTCTACATTGCATCTATTCTTCCAGGTTTAAACTCTACATTGCATCTATTCTTCCAGGTTTAAACTCTACATTACATCTTCTGTTCCAGGTTTAAACTCTACATTGCATCTATTCTTCCAGGTTTAAACTCTACATTGCATCTATTCTTCCAGGTTTAAACTCTACATTGCATCTATTCTTCCAGGCTTAAACTCTACATTACATCTTCTGTTCCAGGTTTAAACTCTACATTGCATCTATTCTTCCAGGTTTAAACTCTACATTGCATCTTCTGTTCCAGGTTTAAACTCTACATTACATCTTCTGTTCCAGGTTTAAACTCTACATTGCATCTATTCTTCCAGGTTTAAACTCTACATTACATCTTCTGTTCCAGGTTTAAACTCTACATTGCATCTTCTGTTCCAGGTTTAAACTCTACATTGCATCTTCTGTTCCAGGTTTAAACTCTACATTACATCTTCTGTTCCAGGTTTAAACTCTACATTGCATCTTCTGTTCCAGGTTTAAACTCTACATTACATCTTCTGTTCCAGGTTTAAACTCTACATTGCATCTTCTGTTCCAGGTTTAAACTCTACATTGCATCTTCTGTTCCAGGTTTAAACTCTACATTGCATCTTCTGTTCCAGGTTTAAACTCTACATTACATCTTCTGTTCCAGGTTTAAACTCTACATTGCATCTTCTGTTCCAGGTTTAAACTCTACATTGCATCTTCTGTTCCAGGTTTAAACTCTACATTACATCTTCTGTTCCAGGTTTAAACTCTACATTGCATCTTCTGTTCCATGTTTTAACTACAGAGGCGGATGGAGCATTTACACATTAGAATGCTCGGATGTTCAAGGGAACGTCATCGCATTAGAATAGGCGGATGTGCAAGAGAAGATGTACACATTACAATGCGCGGACGTCCAAGAGAGCTTCAACACATTAGAATAAGTAGATGTCCAGGAGAACATTAATACATTAGAATGCGCGGATTCTCTATCTCCGTGGTGTAGCGGTTACCGTTAAACTGTCTACCTCATGGTGGACCTAGATGATCTCCGTGGTGTAGTGGTTAAACTGCCTGGCTCATGGTGGACCTAGATGATCTCCGTGGTGTAGTGGTTAAACTGTCTACCCCAAGCCTCACGATAGATGGTAGAAGCGTCAACAGAGAGAACAAACTGAAGTATCTGGGAATCACATTTGACAGGAGCCTGTCCTTCAAGGACCATGTGGAGACGGTTGTGACAAGGTCTCAAAAGGGGCTCAATGCACTTAAAACTATGGCTGCAATGGACACAGAGCAGAGAATGCTCTTCACACTATACCAGCACTTGATCCTCTCAGTGACTAGGACTGCTCACTGTCTCAAAGAGTCAGCTGGTGAAATTAGAGCGCATACAGAATGAAGCTATGCGGGTCACTCTGGGATGCACTAGAGACACTCCAGTAGTGTGTATGCGTTACATCCTTGGTCTGCCTACTGTTGCTGGTAGGCACAAGGTGATGCAAGCGAAGGCATACCTCAGAGTAGCTGCTGACACAGATCACCCGTTGCATGCATGAGGCGCTGGACGTAGTTAAGGGTCAGAGACTGATAAGAGGGAAATCATGGATGGCTCAGGCGGAGCATACGATCAGACAGGTGTGCCCCTTGGAGAACATTAGGCGTGGAGAGGAGTGGGTCAGAGTGCCAGCGGAGCAGTCAGACTTGTGCAGAGTTATAATCACATTGAGCCGAGAGTGCAGGGAGTGGCGAGCAGGGGCCACGGAAGTGGAAATTTAGCAACTAATTCAGGAACATTCTCGCCCGGGTGCTGTGATTATCTACACGGATGGGTCAGTGTTGAGAGGTAGGAGAAGTGCCTGGGGGTTCTTGGCAAAAACGAATGGTCGGCGTTTGGTGCAGGAGAGCCTGGCGTATGATGACACTACATCTAGCTTAAGAATGGAGGTGGAGGCGGTCAGTGCAGCTTTCCGCTGGATAGAAAACACGATACATACACACATTGTGATTGTAACTGACCCAGAAAGCATGCTGAGAAGGGTGAGAACGGGCAAGCTTCGTGCAGAGTGGCTTGCTTCGCTTCGGAGGTCACGGGTGGCAGGCATCACCTGGATCTTTTCTCCTGGGCATGCCGGTGTGCTGGGGAATGAACAGGCGGACAGATTGGCTGGCTCGGCAAAACTTGGTGGAATATTGATGCATGACAAGGCAGACGTGGTTGCGGCCTTGTGGGAGCACGTGTACACCTCGGAGGAGCAGATGGATCACCATAGTCTGGTAAGAATGAGACAGCGAGGTGTGACGAGGGGATCTGGTCGACGCTCGACGCTCAGAGGAAAGGCGAAACGGACATATAATCAGATTGCTACTGGAACTATTAGTGTTGGAACTCTTCGCTGGTTGCTGAGGATGGGGACGGAGCGCTTATGGGAATGTCCCGAATGCTGTGATGTCGGTTCCTAAATCAACCAATCAATCAGGAGAACAGTTACACTTTAGAATGTGCGGATGTCCAAGTAAATTTCAATACAGGTTTAAGTAGTAGGTTAGGTGGTATTTGATTATGATTTCTGGATTGTGGAGCTGGATTGACCCCAATCCAGCTGGATTAGGGTTAGGGGTTAGGGGTTAGGGTTAGGGGTTAGGGTTAGGGGTTAAGGTTAGGGGTTAGGGGTTAGGGGTTAGGGTTAGAGTTAGGGGTTAGGGTGTTAGGGTTAGGGTTTTTTGTGTGCTCCTAATTATACTTTCTGAATTGACCTCGCTGGATTGCCCCCAATCCAGCTCGGGACCAGGGCGGTTTGGGTAGGGTAGGTATCTAAGTCATATGTAAGGGTTGATACATCTAAGAAAAGACATGTTTTTCTAAGGGCAGATAACTGTGTGTATAATATTTTAACTAATTGTAAAAAATAAATAAAAAACATAAATAAATAAACAACAACCTGGCGCGCGCGGTGGTCGGGGCCAGCGCGGGCGACGAACGCGGGGGCGACCACGACCGAGTGGTCGCGTGGGCGCGGGTTCGAACCCTCGAGTCGCGCCGGGTGTCATATAAAAATTATAATAAGTAAAAAGGTATATATGGCGTGTATATGATCTGTAGTGGGTCGTAGTGGCCTATAAACTATCATCATGTAGATTACACCTCTTCAAATGAAAACCTTAAAACATTAAAGATGGCCAGTAGTAACGGTTGTAAGGGGTATGGCTTAGTGTTGTTTGATGTTAAGGGGTGGTTGAGTAGCCGAATAGTTAGTTAACTGCTTCGGAACACTATCATCATATAGATTACACCTCTTCAAATGAAAACCTTAAAAAAGTAAAGATGGCATGTAGTAACGGTTGTAGTGGGTGTGGCCTAGTGTTATTCGTTGTTAAGGAGTGGGTGAGCGGAGAAGTAGCTAAAGAAGTGCTTCTGGACATTTCAAAGGGGTGGGCGAGTGGCGAAGCGGCTAAGTAAATGCGTCGGTTCCTTGCTAAGAGACAGAGGAGTTGCTAGATAAAGACTCCAGGTCGTTGTCAAGGGGTTGGTGAGTGTACAAATAGCTAAATAACTGCTTCTGATCCATGTTAAGAGGTGGGCGAGGGGCGGATTGGTTGGATAATTACGCCCGTTCCTTGGTAAGAGCCAGGGTGATCGAGTGGAGAAGTGGGTAAATATAGGCATGGAGGTCTACCACTGGCACATTCAACGCATAATGGCGGCGTCGGTCGTCAGAAGACCAAGGATATTTTCATTATATGTCTATTGTAAAGTGGTCGACTGTTTATTATAAAGGTGGTTACTATTATCTGTAGTTAAGGGGATGTAAATACTATCATCATATCGGTTACAACTCTTCAAATGAAAACTTTGAAAGTGTAAAGATGGCCGATGCTTTTAGTGGGTATGACTTTGTGATATTCGTTGTTAAGGGGTGGGGTGAGTGGATGAGTAACTAGATAAACGCTTCCAAACACTATCATCGGGTTCGAATCCCAGTGGGGTGGTCTAGTGTTAGAAGAAATATTGATAATATTTGGTTACTTAGTTGTGATTTCGAGCTCGGTTGTTATTAACCCGGTTATGTTTAGAAAAGTAGAGGTGGTGTGCTGGTTGCGGAGTATGTTTAGGGGGTACCCCAGACACCGTGGAAGTGACAGGTTCGAATCTCGGAACTTTGTCGTGGGTAAGATTTCCAGTCATCAAGGTGTGGGTGTCGTCGCGGCCACAAGTCCCACCGCTGATGAAAAACACAGGCAGCAGATTTCACCATTGTACCTACGAGTCACAAAATATAAGCTAACTTAACAGTCAGAATATGACCTCAACAGCTGTTGCCAAAAATCAATACTTATTCTCATAACGGCTAATCCAGGGGATTATCGTCATCGTAATGACCAAGTCAGGTTAATAATATTCTTATATCTCCGCCATTGCAAATAGTTCGCGATATTAATAAATGTTCATATAAAGGTTGGAAGGGAATTAAAAGATTAACACCTATTGTCGGGCCATCCAATAAAAATCAATAACACTACCCTCGATTTTTCTCATAATTGCCGATTGGAGATTATGGGCTAGGTGTATGTGTCCTTATTTAGTTAAAACAGGTGGTATGAGTAGGAGATATCACACACAGTATCAGCATGTGCCACTCTGATCTTAAATGTCAGTAGTTCGTTATTCTTGTGACATTGAAAACGCTTGTGGTTTGAAGACAGGTGGTGTACTATGTTATTGGGTGGTGTATATAGATTGACCAGTATGTGAAGTTGATAAGGTCACCCCTGCCAGCGCATCGTAGCTGTGTTGTGACTTGTCGCCTAATACATCCGGGTGTAAAAATAACCAAAAATATTTCACATCAACTCAGACATGCCTCTA
>JACEFZ010024311.1:0-15333 GCA_014155875.1 Cepaea nemoralis | reverse complement strand
AAAAATTTGGAATTTTTCCTTTCTTTATATTTTTTCCCAAAAAATTTTTTCCCCCCCGGCTTTTTGTCGTAAGATAAAATCTGAAATTTTTGATCGTTTTGTCAAAACCCCCCTGGTAGTCCCTATTATGATTCTAAATATGATTTTTCATCTTTTTAGTAATACTGCGGATAGATTTTATAGCTTATGGACAGTAGGATTTCCTCTATAATTTTCACACTGGAACTTGTCTCCTTCTTAAAGATAGGTATCATAATGACTTTTTCCAGTCAGGGGGAATTCTTCAGTCCTCCAGTTTTTTATTATTTTCATATAGCTTTAGATGTAATGCATGGCACCCGCCTTTATAAATTCAGCGGAAATTTCCACCAGCCCCGTTCCTTTTTGTTTTTAAGTTGTGTGATTACATATAGGATTTCTTCAAATGCAGGTTCTTCATTTGGGTTCCACGTTAAAAACTCTTCCGGGAACGTTTTACTTGGAGTTCACAATTTAGAAATTCAAAAAAGTATTCTTTCCATGTGTTGCACATTTTCATTGGTATTTTCATATTCCCATTTTGTCAAAAACCATATGGGGTTTTTTTTTATCCCCTCGTTTCATTGACTTACATTTTTTTAAAAAAACTTTCTGGATTCTTTTTTTGGTGATTAGTTTCCATATCTTTAAATATTACTCATATATTCTCGCTCTGCTGTCGAACTCTTTTTGTATCCTCTTACATTCTTTCTATATGCTTTCCTTCTGGATTTTGTTGATGTCTTTTAGCCATAGCTTTTTGGCATTCTTTTTCCTAATGAATGCTTCTTCACATTTTTGATTAAACCATCTGTTCTTTTTTCGGGGTTAACCCCGAGACATTCTTCTGCGGTGATTGAATTGTATTCTTGATGTTAAACCAAGTTTGGTCAACGCTTTCCTCCAACAGGTTTTGTAGAATTTCAAGTTTTCATTTGATTTATCTGCAAATTTCTCTTGGGTGTAATTCTTTAGTTTTTCTCTTTTTATGTTGGGGGAACCTTTTTAGTTTAGCAAGAAAGCTCTCTTTTTTTATTTTAAATTTTGCCCCAACGAGGAAATGGCGCTGTGGCATCCCCTCTATAGCTTCAACTTGTTGTATGTTTGATGCATTTTGTTGGATTAAAAAAGTGATCTATTTGATTATAGGTTCTTGTCACATGATTTTCCCAAATTTGGTTATGATATCCTTTTTTCAGGTGGGACTGCTGATCTGCAGTTCTTTGGCTTCTGGAGGTTGTGATTCAAACCATTATCATTTGAAATTTTATGTAGGCTTTCCATACCGGCAACTTTTTTATGAGTTTTCTCTCTGCCATTTTGCATTGAAGTCCCCAGCACAAACAGGTGTTTTTTTGGGGGTTTTTCTGTGACATCTTCCAGATCATTATAAAAGTCTTTTTTAATACATATTCTTTCTCTTCAGTAGGTGATGTACATTAATCATCCTTATTTTTTCCATTTCCTCTTTTTCGTAATTACTAATCCTATAATTACCAGCTTTAAAGTTTATAACATTCCCCCATAACTATTTTTTGATGACAAATCCTGTTCCTAATTCATGTTAGTTTGGGTGTTTCCTCCATATATTATAATCATTCCATTTCGCTCTAAAGTACCCTCTCCTGGCCATCTTATTTCTTGAATTGCTTGTTATATCCATTTTATACTCAACCAGCTCCCGGGTTAATTCTTCGGCCGCTCCAGCTCGATATAGTGTCCGTACATTCCATGTTCCAAATCTCAAAAGTCCTTTAAGGTTCCAAGGTCGATGTCCAAATAAGTCAGTCCGAATTCGCGGCTCATGTTTCTGTTTCGTAACAAAATGGTTTTTACAAAGGTGGAGATGTTAACCCCACGCTTCAACCCCCAACCTGGAAGTCCAGGGTGGTTCTCTTTGTCTGTTCTCTACCCTTTGACCTGTCCGGCTAGGAAGGCCCTGCTGGTAGCTACGCTACCGCCAGCATAGCTCTCACAGATCTATCTATCTATCTATCTATCTATCTATCTATCTATCTATCTGTCTGTCTGTCTGTCTGTCTGTCCGTCCGCCCGCCCGCCCGCCCGCCCGCCCGTCCGTCCGTCCGTCCGTCCGTCCGTCCGTCCGTCCGTCGGTCGGTCGGTCGGTCGGTCGGTCGGTCGGTCGGTCGGTCGGTCGGTCGTTCGGTCGGTCGGTCGGTCGGTCGGTCTGTCTGTTTGTCTGTCTGTTTGTCTGTCTGTGTTACGCCCTTTTCCGTTCCCGTTGCAGGGCAAATGGGTTCGAAAATTTTCACGTATCTTAAATAGATCCATCATTTTTATGGCAAATTTGAAAATGCCTTAAAGATCTTATCATTATATTATAACGCAAATGGTTGTAGATAACTGTGGATAAACATTTGATAAAACTTTGAGAAAAATGCAACAATTATTTAAATTACATAATATAGAAATGCTACTAAAAGTAATGTCCTTTGATATAACTTGTCTTAAGTTAAGTCCCCTTGCAATATGTTAATTATAATTTAAATAAAAAATTAAATGCTATGCCAGTTGGCTGCACGGGAATGAGCAGAACATCCGTAGAAAATTTTATCACAATCGGATGGACCGTTCGTGAACGCATAACGGACATAAATATATACATACATGGTCTTATATATATATATATATATAGATGTAGCCAAAATCATATGTCTAACAAGACATGCACCATCATATCCATGCATTAAGTTTCTCAGCCATCCATAATATGTAGATGTTCAATCACCCAGATCCCTGGGGGTGCATCCAAATAATGATCGTATTCATGCAAGGCCCCGGTGATACCCTCTTTCAGTGGAGATGTTTGCACATAATGATAATATGTACACATCTCCCACAAATAGCAAAATAACATCTTATTAACACGTGTAACAGATGACAAAGGATATAAGAGAATAATATCTCTTTAAGTGCGTTGAATAAGCAAAAGAGATAATACAATAATGAATAATATACCAGGCAGAAATTAGGACTGTCAGTAACATGGTATAACACATAGATATCTTCATAACAAACTTCATTTGGTAAGACGAAGTTACTAATTAGGCGATATAGTATAACGTATAGATAATTAATGAATGTTTAAATACCCTTTAAAATAGTTATAACATTCACTGGTGGTGATTACCTTGTCTTAGAAAGAGAGTTGTTTACAAAGGAAAGCTTAAAGTTCTTAAACTTTAAACCACAAACTGAAGTATCTGGGGATCACATTTGACAGGAGCCTATCCTTCAAGGACCATGTGGAGACGGTTGTGACAAGATCTCAAAAGGGACTCAATGCATTTAAAACTACGGCTGCAATGGACACAGAGCAGAGAATGCTTTTCACACTATACCAGCACTTGATCCTCTCAGTAATTGATTATGGATTAGGTCTTCTCACTGTCTCAGAGAGTCAGCTGGTGAAGTTAGAGCGCATACAGAACGAAGCTATGCGGGTCATTCTGGGATGCACTAGAGACACCCCAGTAGTGTGTATGCGTTACATCCTTGAAGAACATTAGGCGTGGAGAGGAGTGGGTCAGAGTGCCAGCGGAGCAGTCAGACTTGTGCAGAGTTATAATCACATTAAGCCGGGAGTGCAGGGAGTGGCCAGCAGGGGCCACGGAAGTGAACGTCCAGCAACTAATTCAGGACAATGCTCACTCGGGTGATATGATTATCTACACAGATGGTTCGGTGTCAAGAGAAGTGAGAGAAGTAGCTGGGGGTTCATAGCCAAAGCTAATGGTCGATGTTTGGGGGCAGGAGAGCCTGGCATATGAAACCACAACATCCAGCTTAATAATGGAGGTGGAGGCAGTCACTACGGCTCTCCGCTGGATGGAGAATACGACACACACACACATCGTGATTGTAACTGACTCATAAAGCATGCTGACAAGGGTGAGGACGGGCAGGTTTCGTGCGGAGTGGCTTTCTTCGCTTCGGAGGTCACAGGTGACAAGCATCGCCTGGATCTTTTCTCCGGGGCATACCGGTGTGCTGGGAAATGAACAGGCGGACAGATTGGATGGCTCTGCAGAACTTGGTGGAGTATTCATACATGACAAGGCAGATGTGGTTGCGGCCTTGTGGGAGTACGTGCACACCTAGGGGGAGCAAATGGATTACCATGCTCTGGTAAGAATGAGACAGCGATGAGTGACGAGGGGATCTGGCCGACGCTCAACGCTCAGAGGAAAGGCGAGACGGACTTATAATCAGATTGCTACTGGTACTATTAGTGTTGGAACCCTTCGCTGGCTGCTGAGGATGGGGACGGAGCACTTATGGGAATGCCCCGAATGCTGCGATGTCGATTCCTAAATCAATCAATTAATCAAAGTTGAAACACGGATAATCGTCCAGGAACAATGAGGATTTATGTGGAGGAGTAGGTCTGGGAGATTTCAATCAATAAAAGGATAAAAGAGATTCATTCAATACCTGAGAACAGAAGCCAAAAAATAAGCCACATTACGGGAGTTCCCAAAGACATATATTATTTCCTTTTTCATCCTCCTCTTCTTCACATCCTCCTTCTAATTCTTCCTTATTCCTCTTCTTCCATCAGCTTCTTTTTTCACCTTCTTCTGCTGCAGGTTCTGTTCTGTATTCTTGTTTCCGCTTGTTCTGTTCTTCTTCGTTTTCTGCTGTTCTCTTCTTCCGTCCTTTTTTTTTCACTCATGTACTTCTTTCTCGTTCTCTTCTTCTCCCTCTTCTCCTCCAACTTCCTCCCTCCTCATTGTCATTCTTCGTCTTCTTTCTGTTCATCCTCCTCTTTCTTCATCTCTCTTCATCCTCATTATTCTTGCCTCCTCCTTTTTGTTCTTCCCTACCCATCCTCCTTCTTTATGGTGCGAGGCTACCATCTGAGGGATTATGGCTGAACGCCTCTAAGTCAGAATCCCGCCCGGATGTGCGACGATATTTTTATTCACGTGCTTGGCTGGTGGGCCGGTGGTGTGAGGCTGCCATCGGAGGGTTTGAAGAGTTTCCGGCTTGGGTCAGAATGGCGGGACGTGATTTCTTCTAGCTTGACTTAAGTCGGTTGATCGGCGGCTTGACTATCCGCCATCATAAAACTCGCCGTTGTTACAGAATCAGATTTCTGGCTCTAAATGTTAGCGCTACGCACAAACATGGAGAGCCACGACTTCTGCCCTATGCGCCGCCTTAGGCCCAAGAGGAAAGACTAGACTAGACTAGAGTAGAATGTGTCTTTGGTTTATAAAACCAAGGATAATCAATTCTCACAGGTAAGCAGCATTCTCCAATAACGTAAGAATTCTTGCCCTAAAGTTTCGTCTCCCGATTGTTTTCCCCCTCAGTCCTCTAATTAGTAAATTCAGGGCCACAGGGGAGAAAGAAAACATTGCGGGTGATTTGGATATTCAACCAGCCTGTCCATGGGCGTCAGTTTGCCCTGGCTCTGTTCACACTTCCTAATTGTCTAGATATTCCTATCGGGTAGGTCTTCCTGTTTATAATTACCTTCCGTGTAATGCAATGTAACGAGATTTATTTGCTTGCTTGTGTTCGCTGGCTGTGATCTCCAGCGCGAAGTCCTGTTTGTCGGATGAAGACATCCTGTTGTCCAACATCAGTGTGATGTCATGCAGCACCTGAGGTTTGCGTGAATATCCTTTGTCCCATGTCTGGCTTATCGGTGTGCAGACTGGTGGTTCCTCGCCGTGCAGTCAGATACATTCAGACATCGGAAGAATCAGCGATCCTGCTACGTTAGCCAGGACCCCGAAGGGACCTGTTGCCCAAGATGCACTTCTTGGCCTATATGGAACCTGGCCCAGGTTCCTTTGAAACACCTCTGTGTCCCTACCTGAAAAAATAGTGTCGCCGTGAGAAATGGAACGTGTTCTCGGCCTCTCTAATTATTTTCAGTTTGGCTGTCTGTTGCAATGTCACACCTATATAATAAAGACATATCTATAACTGTGTCCTACCTAAATAATACTTAGCTTTAACAGATGTCCTGCCTGAGAAAAAGCCAAAGTTGATGTGTCCTGTCTAAATGAGACACTGACAAGACGCCGACTTACCTGCAACGCTATAGTTTTCAGTTTGGTATTATCTTGAAGTAGAACACTCTGAAGGGAATCAATCACGCGCCATATAATGTAGTTGGCTTGTGTTCTGTATGGATAACATAATGTACGTGAATGGAGAATCTATCTATCTATCTATCTATCTATCTATCTATCTATCTATCTATCTATCTATCTATCTATCTATCTATCTATCTATCTATCTATCTATCTATCTATCTATCTGTCTGTCTGTCTGTCTATCTATCTACCTGTCTTTCTGTCTGTCCGTCCGTCCGTCCGTCCGTCCGTCCGTCCGTCCGTCTGTCTGTCTGTCTGTCTGTCTGTCTGTCTGTCTGTCTGTCTGTCTGTCTGTCTGTCTGTCTGTCTGTCTGTCTGTCTGTCTGTCTGTCTGTCTGTCTGTCTGTCTGTCTGTCTGTCTGTCTGACACTTGCTAGCTTTATGTCATTACCTAGGAGGAAGCTGACTGAAGTATTCGACCATGTTACGTAAATATTCGATGTGCCTCACATAGATGAACAGGTGTCCACTCGTGTTCTGAAAAGTCTCAAATCTTGACACCAACCTTGTCCAATTCAGTAACTGCGAATGATTTGTAAGTGGGGGAATGTGCGGTAGGGTGTCGGAAGTCGGGTTGGGGAGATGGGAGATGGGCGAGAGACAAAAATATATTAAACATAATTTAATTGTAATAGATAAAACTGTTTATGTAGTTAAGACATTAAAATAGTGTGAGAGACAGACTGGAGAGGGGAAGGGAAGGGTCGGTCCCAGGCAGGATATGAAGACATATAACTTGAGCTGTTTAGTAATAGGAGAGGGTGAGGTAAATCAACCCTACTGATCCAACGATTTAAATAATTATTCTATAGGATGAGGCACATGCAGATGGTTATGATGATGTTATAATGAAATTAGTATCAACGGAGCATAATAAAATAACATTCATTCATTCAGTAGCATGACCTTTGCAGAATCTCGCTCCCATGACAACATTCCGGAAAACCTCTCGATTATAAGCAAGATGTCCCGCGTCCGGTACACCCATATGGAGATCATCGGCCATATCCTGCTCCCATCTTCTCTTTGGCCTTCCTCTTCCTCTCTTCCCAGTCAAATTACCCCTCCCCCCCACCACATTAATGTTCTCTCTAAACTTTCGTGACGTTTAAAGTAACCAAACTATTTCACTTTTCTTTGTTTTACAGTCGTTAATAGCCAGCCTTCTTCAATATTCAGCTCATGAAGTATGGATGCATTTGTTCCTTTTCTTTACCCAAGATATTCTTAGGACTCGTCTGTAACATTTATATTCAAAGACATTTATGCGCTGTTCAGCTTGTTTAGTAAGTGTCCAGGTCTCACAGGTGTATGTTGCAATGGGAAAGATGCATGTTCTTAAAAATCTAATTTTTGTAGTTCTGTCTGTCCCACCCATAATTTATTCAGTTGGTTTAGTCTTTGAAGAGCATTTTATAGTCGTCGTTTAATTTCTTTAATTATGTCACCTTTGTTGGTAATCAATGAAACAAGATATTCAAAATTTCCACCACCTCCAATTTGTCCTCATTAACATATATTTCTTTCTCCATAGTAGTTTTATCTGTATGCATTATCTTTGTTATTGCTACGCTAAGATATGTTGTGATTTTCACTATTCAATTGGGTTGAGGCTATTAGGTTTTCTATACCATTCTGTGTTGTGGATAGCAATACTGTATCATCAGCATATCGAATCTCTGGTATGTCATGACCACCAATATTTAGGGCATAGTATAGCTCCTTGTTTATATCATCTCTTACATTTCTCATTATATTTTCGGCGTACAGGTTAAACAAATAAGGAGACATCACATATCCCGACGGACTCCTTGGTTGATGTCAAACCAATCTGAAGTCTCGCCATCATCATTCTAGTAGAGCATTTATGATTGTAGTACATGTGATGGAAAGGCCATAGTCCTCATGATTTCCCAAAGTTTCTGATGTTGTACACAATCAAATGCCTTTGAATAATCCACAAAACATGAGAATAGGTTTACATTAATTCTCTGCACTTCTCGATTATTAAACGCATATTGAGAATGTGATCTCTTGTTACTCTTCCTTGCCTAAATCTAGCTTGAACCACGTTAATTTCTTCTTCCATTTCTCTTACGACGTCTTCTCATTATGATTTTTAGTAGAATTTTACTTGAATGACTGATCAGGGCAACAGTTCTATAGTTGGTGCATAATTTCAGGTTGCCATTTTTTGGTATTGGAATGAAAATAGTTATCTTCCAATATTTTGGCCATATACCATATTTCCATATCTTTTTACATAATGCAAGATAGATGTGTATGCTTTCTTCTCCTCCCGCTTTAATTAGTTCAGGCTGGTATCTCATCGCATCCAGGTGATTTACCATTCTTCAGGTTCTTTATTGCCCATGCAATTTTGTCTAATGGGGGTTGAGGTTCTGTCTCTGCTTTCATTGGCATATGTATCTCATTCATTTCCTCACTGTCACTCATATCATACATTGCAGAAATATACATTCATACAGACAAGAAAATCCGGCTGCTGTGGAGGCTGAAGTACAAGCGTTGATTTTCGAGAATTCTCTAGACGGTGATGCTGTCATCTACACAGATGGGTCGGTCGTCCGACATGTGAGAAGCTCATGGGCCTTTACGGCTCAGACCGGAGGGATAATTGTGAAGGAGGGCTCTGGTGCTTTTGCTGAGACCACAAGTAGCCTGACTATGGAAGTCATGGCAGTAAGTAAAGCAATAACATGGCTCGAGACACAGACATTCACTAGGGCATGTTTCTTTAGTGACTCAATGAGCATGATCAGAAGGATAGAGACGGGGTGGATCCGAAGAGAATGGTTGCTGTCTCTGGAGCGGTCTCGACTGGCAAAGATTAGTTTCATCTTCGTGCGAGGCTATGCGGGAGTACAAGTACTATGACAGGCTCGCAGGTAAGGCTACTGTGGAAGGATAATGCTCTACGAGAAGTAAGACTTTTGCGAGAACCAAGTGATGACTGTGAATCTACAACCATGGCCACACTGCGAGAACAGCAAATTAAAAGAGGTGTGGCCAAACAAGAACACTACGCAGGAAGCCAAAGAAGATTGATAAACCAACACAGAACTAGTGTCGTTACCCGCTACACGCTGCGGGATTTGCTGAGAAGGGGATCCGAGCACTTTTGGACTGAATAGTTCGATGTGCAATGAGGATGACCTGTCGAATAACTAACTAACTAACTAACTAACTAACTAACTAACTAACTAACTAACTAACTATACATTCCATTGCAGTCTTTCTGCCATCTTTCTAGAATTTGTCTAGATTCTGTTAAGGTATTTCCCATCTTGTCACAGATAACATTCAATTAAGGTTGAACATTTCTTGTCAATAACTTCATTTCTTTGAACATTTCGTAATCTCTTCCAGTCTTATTATATTGCTCTATTCTGGTACAGCAATCTTGTATATATTGATTTTTGTCCTTTCTTGTGTTCTTTCTTATTTCTCGAGTTAAAGATTTATACTTCATCCCGCTGTTATCGGATTCACCTCCTTTCTGTTTCAGTTTCCTTTGTTGTTATTAATTCTAACATGTCTGATGCAATCCATGGCTTAAGTTGCTTTTTCTTGGTCGGAATTAAATCCTTGGCAGCAGTTATCAAGATATCTCTAGCTTGTACTGCCAGTTCAACAGGTGTCATTTCCTGTTGTACAGACATGAAGACCCCAAAACGATTCTTAACTTCTACGTTGCATGCATATTATATTTTTGTGAGATCAAAACAAAGTGGCCTGGGTTCTTGGGTAAACTTTTTGAGTTTTAATTTCAGATCTGCTTCTAATAACTGATGATCTGTATCACAGTCTGCACTTCGTAGGGATTTTACAGATGTTATGCTTGATCTCCATCTTCTTTGTTTTAAAATATAATCTTTCTGATATTTGGTAATATTGTCTGGAGACTTCCATGTGAAGAGTCTTCTTGGCTGTTGTTTAAAAAGTGTGTTGGCTATCGTTAACTCATATTGTACAAACTTGTGCATTAAAATCTACCATTATTATTGCTATATCATTATGATCAATCTTATTTAATGTATCTTGCAGTGTGTTATAAAAATCTTCAATTTCATCCTCCTCTGCTGTTGAAGTATGTGCATATATCTGTATGAGAGTTGTGTTTGTTTTGGAAGGCCTTTAAGTCTAATAGTGAAGATTCTATCACTAACTGGGTTATATCCCAGTAAAGCTTTTGCAGTTGATTTATCAAAACACAATGCTACTCCATTCTGGCCTCCCACGTCCCTAGCAGAATAAATGAAATGACTTCCATTTTCAGTTGTATAATGTCCCTTGCCTTTCCAGCGATGTTCACTAATTTCTAAAATTTGAATATTTAACCTCTCTATCTCATCACATACTACTTCGAGCTTCCCCTCATACAGACTTCTCAAATTCCACGTTCCTATTCTCACTCTTTTTCGTAGTCTGACACAGGAGATTTCAATGGTAACACAGTCAGGATTAATTAACTCCGTCATCAACGATTACTAGTACTGGTCCTGTGTCACACTCTTCCCCAGTGTTATCTGATCTGCCTGGCCTGGAGGTCTCGTCATCAGATCTTTTTCTTATGTTTTCCTTCATGGTTGTTGTGGTTTTTTGGCAAGTTTTGCAGAAGATAGTTTGTCATTGCTTTCCTTCTGGGCAGTGACTGTACTAGCCATT
This sequence comes from Cepaea nemoralis, assembly GCA_014155875.1. Lineage (NCBI taxonomy): Eukaryota > Metazoa > Mollusca > Gastropoda > Stylommatophora > Helicidae > Cepaea > Cepaea nemoralis. The sequence goes on along the minus strand of JACEFZ010024311.1, from coordinate 4,492 downwards.
GTCTCTACTGATGAGATCATCTGCCTATCACCGCAGAATGCAGACAATAACCAACAACAATCTGTCGGCTGCTCTCACACTTCATCCACCTACTGCTTCCATGGCTTCACGTAAACCTGATTCGGGTGGGGGGAGGGGGGTAAACGGGTTTTCCACCTTGCCCAAGGGTGTCCCTTAGACTAACGGAGGAAAGGATTCGTCTTACATCTGCTTTTATAGGGGATACCCCTACCCCGCTAACCAATAACGCACTTCTAATATTTTCGAATGCAGAATAATCATAATTGCGTCAAGTGATATATCTGTATATATCGACCGTATCTTTATGTGTGTAGGATACACACAACATTTAGAGGAACTGGTGTTAGTAATTATGCAAAGTAACGAAATATATGAGAAATGAAATGATGAGAAGGGTAATTTGTTGATATATGAAGTGCATCAGAGTAGAATGGAAAATACTGTGCCAAAAGGACAGCATATCACAGCAGAAGATAGTAATAGAGATTAATTCAAACAGCATACATTATTACTCTATGATAACAATGATACAAATGGGGAAGAAAGTTAAGTGGATGATTTGATGATACAACCCTGTTCACTTCATGTACCAATTGCAGATTTAATCACAATGCAGAGTTAACATGGGGAAGTATATAAATGTATTACTCATGTATGCATTACGATTCATGTATGCATTATGATTCATATATGCATTATGATTTAGTAACATATAAAAAGTAGATATTGTTTTATGTAGCAGGAGTGGCTATTAACTGCAGTGTGTAAGCCTCCTAGGTGTTTGTTGCTGCCAAATTTCTTTCTGTTTAAGTGTAACATGTTTTGCTAAGTTGTCTTGCTTTTGTTAAGCTTCACATTCTACTCAGTGTAGGTGTGTAACCAATCATTTGTTTTACTTGGCATACCTATAGTCCATTTACAAATGATTGCCCTCATTCACGATCAAGTTTTTTAAAAAATTTTTTTAAAAAGTCTGTCCGTGGAAACCTTGTGAAATTTGTCCTGCCGCCTTATATTTACTCCCACCCAAGGAATATGTCTTTGATAGGTCCAAAGGCAACTTAAATCATAGAATGCGGAGACATTTCTTTGATGTTTTGGGGAAAATGCACGCTGAAAACTTGTTTTACAGTAATGCCTGTTGATTTGTGTGACGAAACCTTGCGCATCCAGATTCGTATGGGAGTGGCTGCAATAGTAGTAAAGACGGATAATTTACAGAGGCATGGGGTAAATAATGTAGAATCAAAATGGAAATGGACAAGCAAGTAGAAGGCATATATTTCTTACCTTATTTGTCATTCGCTTCTTGTTTCTTCAGCTGCAGGTTAATAATGTGTACACAAGGAGTCATGCTACTATGATGCATTTAGCTTTTCATCTGGAGTTCGTGAAAACTTCCAAACAGCTGCTCGTTAATGTGCGTATGGAGTGCCCAAAGATGATACCGCAATTTAGTCATAATGTGACAATTTTTAGGGATCTGTTCAGCTGTCTGTGTAGTTTGTTCACTCGTGCACATGGGTGACTTAACCGTTTTGAGTCTTCGTGACAGATTGTCTACTCTGCTGAGACGGAATATGATTACCTGTTTGGCCCGATAAATATAGTTGTGAATGTCTTTGTAATGGCCTTCATTCTTAACGGCCAAGATGTTGGTCCTCTTTTCAATGAAGTTTATAGATTGATTCGATTGTTCGTGTGTTGTCCCCTCATTTGGCAACGTGTTTGTTCTTACGTTTCTTGTTATGCCACAAGATGCCAGTTTCCACCGCAATATTATCTTCTGTTGGCATTCAATGCGTTTAGAGTTTTTTTGTTTTTTTTTCAATGCCAGTTGTTTGTCATCATTGAGGGCTTGCGGAACTGAAAGTTCATCACTGTTGAATTGAAACTGTTGAGATTGATAAATTGTATTATTTGTGCCGATGCTGTAATGTTTAGGGTTTGCAATTATTCTGAATAGTTGGAGCAAAACTATCCCAGTAGGTGTGCACATGGCTTAATGTCTGCGATCTGCCCAGAAATTAATATGTGTCGGACGATCCAAGTAGGTTGACGACTGCTGTCGGTTGCATAAACTTAGATTCATCCTTTCTCCAATAGTCATCTTCCTCGTTCAACACGTGGTAATCACATTTTGTTCCCAATAACTTTTATCAATATTTAATAGCGCGGATAGGGTTATTATCTTGACTTAAGACAATTCGAATGTAGTACTGTCAGCTGCAACATGTCCTTTAATTTTAGCCCACAAACGTTCTTTAGGGTTTAAATGAGAATGGTACGGCTGAGGTCTCAAGCACCTAAGGCTATACCCATCTATCAACTTGTCGATGTGAAATTTCTTGCTTTTTGTCGTTTGTTTTACAAGGGATAACAATTCTAGCATAAAATACGTTTCTGGAAAAAAAAAAGTATTTTTTCCCTTCCCAACTTTATTGTTTCTCTTGTGCTCGATGCCGTAGATATTTAGTCTTTTTGGGCAACAATATTGTGATACGATACATTGTCCATAATTAGACAAGACGGCCTACCTATGGATGGAAACACTATTCCCGAGTCAATCTCTAAATACATTACCATTAATCTCATTATGATCATCTGTCAAAGAGCTACGTAAGAGCGCAGAGCTTAGGAGATTATAAATAGAGCTAAGGAAGATAGCGATCTAGGAAACCAGACAGAAGAGACACAAACACTATAAATAGTTCTACAACGGGACACACTCATGTCAACAAGGAGGGCAACGAGTGTGCGTGAGCTGGGGTTACCCAAGAGACTGGGAAACCCGCATCACGAGAAGTGACCATGTAATAGTGGTTACTATAACCAAGTGACCAGCGTGCTGGAACTCCAAGCACGCAAACTAGCGGATGCACGCAGAGCCAATAGCTCGTTGCTGAACACGCCACAGGGAGCTTGGGGCAGACAGAGACTCGACGGCGTAGGGAACAGACTGGATATCCGCTGTGGATACTTTGTTGTTAAAGGACAGTATCAATAGTTAAAACTTAAGCTTAGCTTCAGTAGTTAATATCATTAATATCATCTCCTCATTACATCTTCATAACATACTATGATGTTTAATACCGATGTGGTATTCCGCTCGTGGAGCTCATGTACGATCAGCTCCAAATAAAATGTATCCTTTTGCAAACAATACGAGTTGTCACTTTCGTGTGTTGCAAAAGTAGGGAATCCTTGTATGCCTGTCGCAAGTGAGTTGCTGACAGGCAGGGTACCGTTTGGTGTCAGAAGTACTTGAACCACCATCAATTAACATTTAGGATACCATTTGGTGTCAGAAGTACTTGAACCACCTAAAATTAACATTTAGGATACCATTTGGTGTCAGAAGTACTTGAACCACCGTCAATTAACATTTAGGATACCATTTAGACATTAGGATCTTCAATTACCATTAGTTTAAGAAATACTTGAAATTAATATTTGATTACCATTTGTGGGGCTGGAACCTCATTCAAGCACTTTAATCTATCATTTTCGGAAATTCTAAAAAACGTTGTTTAGGATATTTGTGTAAATTCTTTTGATGGAAATGTGTGAAATATAAACGGTGATTGTGTGCAAATTGAAAACATGTATCGAAATTACAAATTTAATCATCATTTGTGAAACATTTCTTGTGATACAGTCATAATGTCAACATTCATCACATTCACGTATGTACTTGTGCAAAAGCAATTTCTGTTTGCACAAGCAAAATAAATTAGAGGTTAAGCTAAAGTCAGAGACGATAGAAAGTGAAGACAAGACGACATTGACATTCATGTGACGAATCATCCTACAATTCATTGAAGATCATTTATACTTTCATAACATTTATTCATTTACATCATTCATCATTATTTATATCACATTTGCAAGTTACCAACCGCATAAACTGTATTGTGTAAAATGTTAACAACCATGTATTTATATCACATGCATTTTTCTAAAGTGTTGATGCTCTATTAAACAGAGACATCAGTAATACAAGCAAGTCTATCAGGTGCGTGTACGAAAGACAACGGTGGAACATCCCGAGTGCCGTATTTTTCAGAAGATTAGATGAGTATATTTTCCACTAATTTTGATAACCATCATTAACCGTGCACCTTCTTTTTCAGTGAAGATTGTAAATGTCTAACACATAACAACTATAAAACTATATTGTAAAGATTATATTGATATCAGTGGTGAAATAACATAAAGCCATATAATGTCATCATTAAATGACTGCATCCAGGCGGGCTAAGAACTAGGCCATACTGGAGAGAAATTATAGAAATGGGCAGAACAAAAATACAAAGAAGAAACAGAGAAAGAGAGAGACGAAAGAGCATTGGAAAGACAGCATCAGAAAGAGATGAGGGAGTTAGAAGAAGCCTCCAAACAAAAACAATTAGAATTAGAACAAGCCACAAAACAAACAGAATTAGAAATGAAACAAAAACAGATAGAGATG
>JACEFZ010024310.1:0-15960 GCA_014155875.1 Cepaea nemoralis | reverse complement strand
AAACCCAAGCACACATGCATGCAACCACCCATCTATACCCACCCATACATCCCCCCACCTTCACACATCTCCCCACCCACACGCACACATCCTCCACCCATCCCGTAACCTACAAACACTCACCCACCCACACATCCCCAACCACTAAGCCAAACACACATACCCCAACCACATATCCAACACCCACACACACATATTCCCGCCAACTCACATCCTGCACTTACCCACACACAAAACCCGCACCCACCCACACATCCCCAACTTACACACATATCACCCACCCACACAATCTCCCCCACCCACACACCCCGCACCCACATACACATCCCCTCACAGCCCTAACCTACACACACTCACCCTCCACCCACCCACTCGCCAACCACCCCCCCCCCCCCCGATCTTCAATCCCCAATCACAACCCCTTAACTACACATCTCACCAGCCATACACTCACACACACACACACACACACACACACACACACACACACACACACACACACACACAGCTCCCCACCCATACACACATCCTCACCCATCAACACATTCCTCATCCAAAAACACACACCAACCAACCACACACACCCCACCACCCACACATACATCCCCCACCAATATACTCATCTCTCACACACATCCACTCACTCACGTACTCATCCATCAACCTCTCACACCCACACATCACCCACCCACCCATCAACACATGCATATCTCATCTACCCTCCCACCCACACACAACCCAACCACCCAGCCAAACACACATACCCCATCCTCACATACATCCTTCATCCACGCGCACATCCCACACCTCCCCCATCTCCCCTCCCACACAACACCCCACCCATAAACGCATCCCCCCACACACACATCCCTCCACATGCATTCCCCATACACATCTCCGCCCACACATCTCTCACCCACACACACATCTCCCCACCCACCCACACATCCCCACCTACAAATATCCTCACCACCCACACATACATCCTCCACCCACTCACATTTACTCCATCCAAACTCACACACTCAGACTCACACAGACATATCCCATTCACAGACACACCCCCACACCCATCCCCCACACCATCCCCCAACCCACAAACATCTCCCACACACCCACCCAAATACACATTCCCTACCCACACCCCCAACCAACCAACACCCACATACTTCCAACCATCCTCCCAAATATCGCCACCCACACTCATCCCTCACACACATACATCCCCCACCGACCACACATCCCTTCACCCATCCACACATCACGCATCAAGCCACACACAACTCCTCCAAACATACATTCCCCACCCCCTCCCCCCACACACACACACATCCCTCACCTACACACACATCCTCACATCTAGACACATACATTATGCCTCACATGATCACTGAAACTAATAAGAACAAACTCCCACACTTTACACACAGTTGAGACACTGACGATTGTCCTGAGCATTCTCGAAAAATTTTAAGAAATGGAAAAAAAAAATTATACATATACATTGTGTCGCGTAAAAATTGGTGATACAATTCAACTCTATCTCTCTTTTCTCTATCTCACATACTCTCTTACTCTCTCTCTCTCTCTCTCTCTCTCTCTCTCTCTCTCTCTCTCTCTCTCTCTCTCTCTCTCTCTCTCTCTCTCTCTCTCCCACTCACTAACGCTCTCACTCACATTACATTAATATTATATTATACATAATAAAATCAAGTGGCATACAAAATTATAATGTGAAGATGAAAATACACAAAAAATATGGAATGGCATGTTACAGGACATGCGTGCACTCAACTCTCTCTCTCTCTCTCTCTCTCTCTCTCTCTCTCTCTCTCTCTCTCTCTCTCTCTCTCTCTCTCTTTATTACACAGGCACACACACACTCACTCACACTCATTCTCTCTCTCTCTCTCTCTCTCTCTCTCTCTCTCTCTCTCTCTCTCTCTCTCTCTCTCTCTCTCTCATACTCTCTAACTCTCTCACTCACTCTAGTGATGTACATGTGTTCATATTATAAATTATACCATCAATTGGCATTCAAAATGATAATGTGAACATGAGAATACACACAAAATATGGAATAGCATGTTACATGATAGACAAAAACACGGAGCTGATCCACGACTCTGGTGATGGAGTGAGATGGCAAAACATGACCGCCCACGCTTTTCGGCATTTTACATGATGTATGGATGTGTTCTTTCTTATTTCTCGAGTTGAAGATTTATATTTCATTCTGCTGTTATCGGTTTCGCCTCCTTTCTGTTTCAGTTCCCTTCGTTGTTTTATTAATCCTCACGTGTCTGATCTAATCCATGGCTTATGCTGCTTTTTCTTGATCGGAATCAAATCTTTGGCTGCAGTTATCAAGATATCTCTAGCTTGTACTGCCAGTTCATCAGGTATAGACATCAAGACTCCAAAACGATTCTTCAAATCTGCGTAGTATGAATCTGGTAGTTCTGTGAGATCAAAACGAGTTGGCCTTGGTCCTTGGGTAAGCGTTTTGAGTGTTACTTTCACATCCGCGTATAATAATTGATGATCTGTATCACAGTTTGCATTTCGTATGGTTTTCGATGATATTATGCTTGTTCTCCATCTTCTTCACTAGTAATGTACTTACAGATTATGTTCCTGATGTCACTAGTACTGTACTTACAGATTATGTTCCTGATGTCACTAGTACTGTACTTATAGTTTATTTGTTCCTGATGTCACTAGAACTGTACTTATAGTTTATATGATCCTGATATGACTAGAACTGTACTCATAGTTATATATTCCTGGTGTCACTAGTACTGTACTTATAATTATATGTTCCTATATATACTTCCGGTATAATGGCGACGCGATGACTCGTTGTTCTTAGGGGAGACGCTGTTCAGTGTTTTTCTGTGGATTTCCTATGGAAACTCCCGTGGAATTCGTGTGGATAGTGTTTTTCCTTTGGATTATGTGATGTTATTTCGTGTTCGTTTATTGGAAGTGTTCAAAAGAAGCCACGGAAGGCAGGTGGTGGATGAAATTTTGAGGGCAGCCGACAGATATTTGTTGGTTATGGTCTCGAGTTTCGCGACGGCAAGCAGAGGATCTCTTTCGAGAGACAATGGTTGCGGTCATCCGGCCAGTATGGTCACTGCCATAGAGGAAAGCAACGGCAAACTACCTCTTTGAAAGTGCCTAGTTTATTATGATTCGCTTAAAGACTGATCATCGCAAGACAAGGACAGAGACATTAAAATTAGGAACATGGAACGTTAGGACGTTAAACAACGACGGAAAATTAGAGAACATAACACAAGAAATTCAAAGAGAAAAAATTAATATATTAGGTATGTTGCGAAACGAGATGGACAGGAGCAGGCATCAAGATACATAAAGATTTTAAGATTATTTATTCTGGAGGTGAAGATCGACATAGGGGAGTGGCAATAATTTTGGACCGGAAAACATCAACGTCTGTTCAGGGATATTGGGCCGTGTCGGACAGAGTTCTACTAGTTAAATTGAGTGGCAGACCTTTTAACATAAATGTTATTCAAGTATATGCCCCAACAGGAGAGTCCAGTGAAGATAGTGTAGAGGAATTTTATAATGACATAGAGTCTGCCTTAAAGAAATGTAAAAATTCAGAAATAAACATCATAATAGGGGACTTCAATGCAAAAGTAGGAAATCAAGGGGATAGATACACAGTAGGAAACTATGGTTTAGGAGAGAGAAATGAAAGAGGATACAGACTAGTAGAGTGGGCAAAAGAACAGGAAATGATTGTAGAAAACACCTGGTTCAAGCAACACCATAGAAGATTATGGACCTGGAGGAGTCCTGATAGCAGGATTAGAAACCAGATTGACTACATTCTCATTAGCAGAAGATTTAGAAACGCGCTAACAGTAGCAAAAACAGTTCCCAGTGCTGATTGTTATAGTGACCACAGACTACTCACAGGAACATTGAGGATAAAGTTGAAGAAAGTCAAGTATATAACAGGAAACACTAAATATGACTTGTGTACATTGAGTAATGACAAGGAAATACAAAACAAATTCAACATAGAAGTACAGAACAGATTTGAAATATTGTCTGATCTAGAGATCCTATTCCAGGATGTGGATGATCAATGGGAAATGTTAAAGAATTCAATCAATGTGGCTGCAGAAACAACTATTCCAAAATTAAAGAAGGTGGGTCGTAAGAAATGGATGACTGAGGAAATTTTACACTTAATGGAAACAAGAAGACTCAACAAAAATAATCCTGCCAAATATGAAGAAATTCACAGACAAGTCAGAATATTATGTAGGAAGGCAAAAGAATCATGGCTTGAGGAAAAGTGCTTAGAAATTGAAAAACAACACAACAGTCAAAATACCAAATTAGTGCACAAAAGAATTCAGGAACTTACTAATAAAAGAACAAGTACATCAACAGGCTGTCTAAAAACTAAAGATGGCAAAATCATAATAGAAAAAGATCAGATTCTACATGTATGGACAGATTATGTGAAAGACCTGTATAATGATAACAGAGAGGAACAGTATGCTGTTAGATTTAATAATGAAGGACCAGCAATTTTAAAGATGGAGGTTCAAAATGTTCTTAAGCATATGAAAGCTGGCAAAGCCCCCGGTGCAGATAACATCACAACAGAAATGATTAAAGCTTTAGAAGAATTTGGACTAGAGCAAGTCATTAGACTGCTGAACATATTATATGATACTGGAGATATACCTTCTGAATTATGTAATTCTGTATTTATTGCAATCCCAAAGAAATCAGGAAACTTAGAATGTGATCAACATAGAACAATTAGTATAATGAGTCACATCACAAAGATTTTGTTACGAATTATCATGCAAAGAGTGAGGAAGAAAATACAACCTGAAATAGGGGAAGAACAATGTGGGTTTGTAGAAGGAAAGGGTACAGTAAATGCTGTGTATATGCTGCGAACAGTTATTGAACGTGCTTTAGAAGTAAACAAGGATATACATCTTTGCTTTATTGACTACACAAAGGCTTTTGATAGAGTTAGACATGTCAACATTGTGGATATGCTTGCAGATCTACAAATTGATGGGAAAGACATTAGACTTATAAAAAACATATATTGGAAACAACAAGCTGCCATAAGGATTGATAATGAAGTAGGACAATATCAACCTATTAAGAGAGGTGTTAGGCAGGGATGTGTAATGTCTCCAGATCTTTTTTCCCTATACAGTGAAAATATTTTCAGAAATGTAGAAGACCTAAATGGAATCAGCATTGGAGGACGAAACATAAATAACATTAGATATGCAGATGATACAGTATTGATTGCAGACAATGCACAGGATCTGCAACAATTAGTAGACGCTGTTGTTGTACACAGTGAGCAGCTGGGGTTGGAATTAAATTGTAGGAAGACACAGGTTATGGTCGTCACTAGGAAGAACGAAGTACCACAATGTAATATACAAGTAAATGGGAATATTCTTCAACAAGTGAATCGGTTCAATTATCTCGGAACAGTCATAACATCTGATGGCAGATGCCTTGAAGAGATTAGAACAAGAATCGCCATAGCGAAAGTAGCCTTTAGCAAGATGAAAAACATTCTGACCAATAAAATGATGTCAATTGAAACGAGAAAAAGAGTGTTGAGGGGATACATAGAGCCTGTTCTTTTGTATGGATGTGAAACTTGGACAATGTGCAGTCAAGCTGAAAAACATCTGATGGCTGCAGAAATGTGGTTTCTGAGGAAAATGCAAAGAATACCATGGACAGATAGAAAAACCAATGACCAAGTACTACAAGAGACAAATGAAAATCGTAGATTGATTAGAGAAATTAGACGTAGACAGTCAAATTTTTGGACATGTTATGAGAAGAAATGGACTGGAGAACTTAGTGACAGCTGGCAAGATCGAAGGGAACAGACCAAGAGGAAGACCGAGAGGAAAATACCTGGATGGCTTGGCCACATGGCATGGACGAGACAGGAACACTGAGCTGATCCACGACTCTGGTGATCGAGTGAAATGGCGAATCATGACCGCCCACGCTTTCCGGCATGGCACATGATTGATTGATTAATGTCACTAGTCCTGATGTCAAAGGCAAACCATATAGATATAAATATTATACAAGTATATGCACCAACAACAAGCAGTAGTTAAGAAGGAATACGAAACTTTTACGATGAAATAGAAATGGAAATAGCTCAAATTGGATCACAAGAAATATAAATAATACTGGGAGATTTTAATGCAAAAGTAGGAAAGAGAAAAATAGAGGATATAGTGGGGAATTACGGTTTAGGTACGAGAAATGAACGAGGAGAGAAACTAATAAAATGGGCAAATATTAATGATATGATAATTGGAATCACATGGTTTAAACACCATAAAAGGCGACTATACACATGGAAAAGTCCTGAAATGAAAATACGCAACCAAATTTACTACATACTTATTAATAAAAGATTTAGAAATGCATTAATTAATGTAAAGACAATGCCTGGTGCTGACGGTAATAGTGATCATGTACCACTATGTGGACAAATAAAAGTAAGATTAAAGAGAGGGAAAAAATGGTTAAGAACCTGAAACTTAATAAAGAGGTTCTAAAGTAGATAAAGAAATTCAAGAACAATACAGAGTGACTGTGAAAAATAGGTACAATGCAATAGCGAAAATACAAAGTATAAATGATCAATGGAAAATGTTAAGGGACTCCATTCATCAAACTAGCAAAGAAATATTACCGGAGAGAAGCCAAAAAGCTAAGAAAAAATGGATGAATGAAGAAATCTTAATGCTGATGGACAAAAGGAAACAAAATAAAAATGACAAACAAGAGTATGCTAAGATAAATAAAGAAATAAGAGATAAATGTGTGAAGGCAAAAGAAAGTTGGTTAAACGAGCAATGCAAACAAATTGACTTAAATTCCATTAAAGATCGAAAATGTATGCACAGACAAATCAGTGAGCTCACAGGAAGAAAAATAATAATAAATACAGGGTGTTTGAAATCAAAAACATGAAAGATATTATTGGAGGAAGGATGCTATAATGAAGAGGTGGAATGAGTATATAAGAGAATTATATAATGGAGAAAGGGAAGAATTAATAGAAGAAAGTAACTTAGCAGGCCCACCTATTCTAAAAGAAGAAGTCGCTGACGCTATGAAACATATGAAGAAAGGAAAGACAGCTGGGCCAGATGAAATCACAGTAGAAGAATTAGAAGTATTGGGAGAATTTGGGGTAGATATATTAACCAAAATGCTAAATGATATTTACAACAGTGGATATTTACCGAGCGATATGGTAAAATCTGTATTTATAGCAATACCAAAGAGACCAGGAGCAATTGAATGTGAAGATTTTCGTACAATTAACCTCATAAACCATGTCACTAAGCTTCTACTCAGAATTATAATGGGAAGAACAAGAAAGAAAATAAAAATGGAAATTAGTGAAGAACAGTACGGTTTTATGGAAGGAAAGGGTACAAACAATGCAATATATATATTACCAACACTAATAGAAAGGTCAATAGAGAAACAGAGGGACATATATTTATGCCTCATAGATTATACTAAGGCATTTCATTCATTCATTCAGTAGCATGTCCTTTGCAGAACCTCGCTCCCATAACAACCTTCCGGAAAACCTCTCGATCATAAGCAAGATGTCCCGCGTCTGATACACCCATCTGGAGATCATCCACCACATCCTGCACCCATCTTCTCTTTGGCCTTCCTCTTCCTCTCTTCCCAGGCATATACCCTTCCATTATTGTTCTCTCCAAACTTTCGTGACGTTTCAAGTGACCGAAATATTTCAATTTTCTTTGTTTTATCGTCTTTAATAGCCAACCTTCTTCAATATTCAACTCTTGAAGTATGGATGCATTTGTTCTTTTCTTTACCCAAGATATTCTTAGAACTCGTCTATAACATTTATATTCAAAGGCGTTTATGCGCTGTTCAGCTTGTTTAGTAAGTGTCCATGTCTCACAGGCGTATGTTGCAATGGGAAAGATGCATGCTCTTAAAAATCTAATTTTTGTAGTTCTGTCTGTCCCACTCCATAATTTATTCAGCTGTTTTAGTCTTTGAAGAGCAATTGATAGTCGCCGTTTAATTTCTTTCATTGTGTCGCCATTGTTGGTAATCAGTAACCCAAGATATTCAAAATTTTCCACCACCTCCAATTTTTCCCCATTAATGTATATTCCATTCTCCATAGTAGTTTTATCTGTAAGAATTATCTTTGTTTTTGCTATGTTAAGATATAAGTTGTTATTTTCACTATTCAGTTGGGTTGAGGCTATTAGATTTTCTATGCCATTCTGTGTTGTGGAGAGTAATACTGTATCATCAGCATATCGAATCTCTGGTATGTCATGACCGCCGATATTTAGGGCATCATATAGCTCCCTGTTTATATCATCTCTTACATTTCTCATTATATTTTCGGCGTACAGGTTAAACAAATAGGGTGACAGCACGCAGCCCTGACGGACTCCTACTAAGGCATTTGATAAAGTAAAACATGATGAGCTGATTAAAATGTTGGAAGATATCAACATTGATGGGAAAGATTTAAGAATAATAAAGAATATATACTGGAACCAAGTAGCAGCAATTAAAATGGGAAATAAAGAGGGTAGTTACGAACAGATAAAGCTAGGAGTACGACAGGGGTGTGTCTTGTCACCCGATCTCTTCTCCCTATATAGCGAAGTAATAATGAGAGAGATCAAAGAGAAGCCAGGAATACTAATCGGAGGATATAATATAAACAATATACGCTATGCAGATGACACAGTATTGGTGGCGGATAATGCAACAGACCTACAACAATTATTGGACATTGTAGTATCAGAGAGTGCACAGAAAGGACTCTCCTTGAATATCAAGAAAACAGTAACAATGGTGATATCAAAGAAAATGGGGACACCAAAATGTGACATAGAAATAGAAGGGGAAATTCTCAACCAAGTGGATAATTTTAAATACCTAGGGGCACTTATAACATCAGGATGGAAGATGTACAACAGAGATTAAGAGCAGAATAGGGCAGGCAAAAGCCGCATTTCAGAAAATGAAGAGTATCTTATGCAATAAGTCGCTATCAATGAATGTAAGAAAGAGAGTGCTAAAATGCTATATAGAACCAGTTTTGCTGTATGGCAGCGAATCTTGGAATGTAAATGAACAAATTAGGAAGAACCTAGAAGCAACAGAGATGTGGGTTTTAAGACGAATGTTGCGAATTCCTTGGACTGCCAGAGTAACTAACAACGATTGCCTGAAAGAGGCTAATGAAACTAGAACACTATATACAACAATAAAAAAGAGACAAACAGCTTTCTTTGGTCATGTGATGAGAAGAGAGGCATTGGAGAACATCGTGATAACTGGAAAGATCGAGGGGAAGAGAGGCAGAGGCAGACCAAGAGAAATGATGCTGGACGGATTGAGGCGGTGGCATGGAGGAATATCATCAGCAGAGTTGCTCCAGAACACCAAAGACCGAGATCTGTGGAGAGCCATGAACGCCTACGCCAGCCGGCAGGGCACTTGATGATGATGATGATGATGTCACTAGTGTTGTACTTATAGTTTACATGTTCCTGATGTCTTGTCCCATTAACACATGTAATTAACTCCTAAATGTCTCACTGTCGCATGTAGTTAATTCCTAAATGCCTCACTAACACATGTAATTAACTCCCAAATGTCTCACTAACACATATAATTAGCTACTACATATCTCACCAACATATGTAATTAACTCCCAAGTGTATTACTAACACATGTAATTAACTCCCAAATGTCTCATTAACACATGCAATTAACTCCTAAATGTCTCATTAACACATGTAATTAACTTCTAAATGTCTCACTAACATATGTAATTAACTCCTAAATGTCTCACTAACACATGTAATTAACTACTAAATGTCTCACTAACACAGTGGTTCTCAACCGGTGAGGAATTTCCCCCCTCCACCCAGGGGAGAATTTTTAGGTTTCCGGGGGGGGGGGGGGGGGGGGGGGGAGGGGGGATTAAGATTATTTCAATATCGCATTAATACAATAAACAGTTACTTGATATTGTTTTCCCCTCTAAATTTTACTGTTCTGTACTTCTCGGCCATAATGAAATTCGTTTTATAACGTAAGTAGACTCGCAAATCACGTTTTATGTAGATGTCTAGACATGTTCTAGTATGTGTTATTAAATTTAGCTTCCATTTTTATGTATACTGTGTAAGGGTGGGGAAGGGTGAAGGTTTATAGGGAGGAAACTCGAAAAGGGGGGGGGGGGAATGCCGTTCTGAACGTATGGTAAAGGGGGGCATGGGCCAAAAAAGATTGAGAACCACTTCACTAACACATGTAATTAACTCCAACATGACGTAATGTTTTCATGTTTATGAGTAAGATGTTTCTATCAGCTCCAGGTGTCAGTTATTGTTCAAGTGGACAGGCTAACCTGAGCTGAACCGCCTATATCCACCATATACACATCCACACACTTAACTACTGAGGAACTTAACAAATCAGTTGCATGTCCTTCACAGGATCTCGTCGTCGGCCCCATCATATACACATCCACACACTCACCTACTGAGGAACTTAACAAATCAGTTGTATGTCCTTCACAGGATCTCGTCGTCGGCCCCATCATATACACATCCACACACTTAACTACTGAGGAACTTAACAAATCAGTTGTATGTCCTTCACAGGATCTCGTCATCGGCCCCATCATATACACATCCACACACTTAACTACTGAGGAACTTAACAAATCAGTTGTATGTCCTTCACAGGACCTCGTTATCGGCCTCATCATATATCCACGGTTTCTTTTATTTGTTTGTTTATTTTCTAGGCAATTTTACTACGTCCATTAGTATGCTACTGCTTTCTGTCCGACCAACGCTGATAGCACTAAAAATCAACGCAAAGCGCGGTTTGCTTCCAAATGGACGGAGGTTGACAATTAATCCGGTATGTCGAGATTGAGAAACTGCGTCCTCTACCGCTGACTGGGGAACCCGTGAGGCATTTAACATATATCTGACGAGATGCAGCGAAATATGCCAGGCAATAAATAGTGCAACATGTTGTTTGCGGCTTCTGTGTTGAAAGCCTCTCAGGGAATACATACCTTTCAAATATCAATAGCCCCGGGATGGTTAACCCGGTCAAGAAATGCCCGCAGAAGTCGGATGTGTCGGCCTAACGGCGCAAGAACGCAGCTTTGCTATAAACAGGCACAACGCAATCACATCCGGAACAGAAAAAAAACCTCTGGATGAATGCAGAAGTGGGGGAGTAGCGTGTCATCACCCTGGCATTCCTTCATTGTGGGGGAGTAACGTGTCATCACCCTGGCATTCCTTCATTGTGGGGGAGTAACGTGTCATCACCCTGGCATTGTTGTCCGCTTAATGTTGACAGAACACAGTTATATACGGGGCTCTGGAGGTATGGTATATGGGCGCCTGACTTCCATGGCCCAGCGTAAAGTGACGTCTGGTTAATCATGAAAGCTTTCTTTGAGGATCTAGAATCGGGAAACAATAGTCGCATTGTTGGCCCGCTCTTTGGACTCTGATTACACCTTCACGAGAAGATGGATTAGGTTACACCTTCGCGAAAAGATGGATTAAGTAAGTTGGCTGCTCGCACAGTACCGCGTTCCTGGTCGGGAGTGTGGCAGGTTAGAGTACAGTTGTGACCTCACGCACAAGGTGAGCTCAGCCAGACATGCGTGTTTACTCGCCTTCATGGTCTTGGAGGCATTTCGTGTGTGTATCCTTTATAGTGGTGTTTGTGACTGTTGTTTTCACTGTCAAACTGTCTGTATCAGAAACATGATGAATAAATGTAGTGGAACTGCGGTAAAGCTGTGGAAATATAAACAATATAAAATAACACTAATGCAGCATTACAGAGCAGAATTAGGGAAAACACAGCATGTTGCGGCGACTAGCCTTACAAATTCTTTTTTTTTTTGCATATCCTATTTACAGGACATTGCAGTCAACACCAGCATTGTTCAGCTGATGTTGATGTCTTGGCAAGTTTTACGTTCAGTAGTTTGCCATTGCTTTCTGTACGACAGGCTCACGCATCTTTTCGTAAGAAAGCAACGCGACGCTATTCGCTGCCGAATCGTACGTGGTGGGTATACGGGATTACGAACAGCGTCCTTTGCCAGGGAGACCGGACAGCAAACAAAGACATACACAAAAACTGCCCCCCCCCCCCAAAGTACCTTGTGGTGTATGGCATGGGGGTCTTGAGCCTGAAGAATTAAGACCGCCTGGCTAGTGCAGTCTCCACGAACTGTACAGATTAAAGCTTTATACAAAAGGCAACATATAATCATGGAGAATACCGTGACAGAACGTTGCGGTGACTAGCTTTCATTAGCAAACAAATACATGCACAAAGAACAACATATCATCGCGGAGAACACCCTCCAGCGACTACATTAAGGCATAAGAACGGGATGAGAAGAATGAAAAAAATCAGAACAATGAGGAGAAAATGAAAATTTGAAGGGAACAAAAATTGCGACTTAAATATTTTGCAATTCGTCAACCAACCAGGCATCAAGGGTCCTCATGACGGAAACTGGCAATATCCCCGCGCGACATCCCTTGACATTCCGTCATCCGTACAACTATACTCCAGTCCTGGGGAACCCCCGCAAGTGTAAACACTCAATTCTGTTTACAGGCGGTCACCTTTGCCTGATATCTGTACGGTGGTAAGTGATACTGCCATCTGCCAGCCACAGCGGATGATATCCAAAGTGTCAGCTTCCATGTTTATTACTTGTTTCCTGCTGCCGCCGCCTTTGCCACCGCCGCCACCGCCGCCGCCGCTGCTGCTGCACATAAACAAATTCTCAAATATTGATTGGCGCTCATAATAGTAGAAAAAAGAAGTCGAGAGTGTGCCTAGGCTGGCTGTGTTCCTGCAGCCAGGAGCTATTAATTGGAAGTTAATTTCTAATCTCGATAAGGTAACTGTAGCATTACCTGTTTATGCTATCTATTGTCTACTCTCGGTAAGGTAACTATATCATCCAGTGTTTATGTTGTCTATTGTCTAATCTCGGTAAGGTAACTATAGCATCCCATGTTTATGCTGTCTATTGTGTCTAATATCGGTAAGGTAACTATAACATCCAATGTTTATGTTGTCTGTTGTGTCTAATCTAGATAAGGTAACTATAACATCCAATGTTTATGTTGTCTGTTGTGTCTAATCTAGATAAGGTAACTATAACATCCAATGTTTATGTTGTCTGTTGTGTCTAATCTAGGTAAGTTAACTATAGCATGCAGTGTTTATGCTGTCTATTGTCTAATCTCGGTAAGGTAACTATATCATCCAGTGTTTATGTTGTCTATTGTCTAATCTCGGTAAGGTAACTATAGCATCCCATGTTTATGCTGTCTATTGTGTCTAATCTCGGTAAAGTAACTATAACATCCAATGTTTATGTTGTCTGCTGTGTCTAATATAGGTAAGGTAACTATAGCATCCCATGTTTATGCTGTCTATTGTGTCTAATCTCGGTAAGGTAACTATAACATCCCACGTTTATGTTGTCTGTTGTGTCTAATCTAGGTAAGGTAACTATAACATCCAATGCTTACGTTGTCTATTGTGTCTAATCTTGATAAGATAACTATAACATCCAATGTTTATGTTGTCTATTGTGTCTAATCTCGGTAAGGTGACTATAGCATCCAATGTTTATGCTGTCTATTGTGTCTAATCTTGTTAAGGTGACTATACCATCCAATGTTTATGCTGTCTATTGTGTCTAATCTCGGTAAGGTAACTATAACATCCAATGTTTATGCTGTCTATTGTGTCTAATCTCGGTAAGGTAACTATAACATCCAATGTTTATGTTGTCTATTGTGTCTAATCTCGGTAAGGTGACTATAACATCCAATGTTTATGTTGTCTATTGTGTCTAATCTCGGTAACGTAACTATAGCATCCCATGTTTATGTTGTTTCTTGTGTCTAATCTCGGTAAGGTAACTATAGCATCCAATCTTTATTTTGTCTATTGTGTATAATCTCGGTAAGGTGACTATAGCATCCAATGTTTATGTTGTCTATTGTGTCTAATCTCTGTGAGGTAACTATAACATCCAATGTTTATGTTGTCTATTGTGTCTAATCTCGGTAAGATGACTGTAGCATCCAATGTTTATGCTGTCTATTGTGTATAATCTCGGTAAGGTAACTATAGCATCCAATGTTTATGTTGTCTATTGTGTATAATCTCGGTAAGGTAACTATAGCATCCAATATTTATGTTGTCTATTGTGTCTAATCTCTGTGAGGTAACTATAACATCCAATGTTTATGTTGTCTATTGTGTCTAATCTCGGTAAGATGACTGTAGCATCCAATGTTTATGCTGTCTATTGTGTGTAATCTCGTTAAGGTGACTATAGCATCCAATGTTTATGTTGTCTATTGTGTATAATCTCGGTAAGGTGACTATAGCATTCCATGTTTATGCTGTGTATTGTGTATAATCTCAGTAAGGTGACTGTATCATCCAATGTTTATGTTGTCTATTGTGTATAATCTCGGTAAGGTGACTATAGCATCCAATGTTTATGTTGTCTATTGTGTATAATCTCGGTAAGGTGACTGTAGCATCCAATGTTTATGTTGTCTATTGTGTCTAATCTCGGTAAGGTGACTATAGCATCCAATGTTTATGCTGTCTATTGTGTATAATCTCGGTAAGGTGACTGTAGCATCCAATGTTTATGTTGTCTATTGTGTATAATCTCGGTAAGGTGACTGTAGCATCCAATGTTTATGTTGTCTATTGTGTCTAATCTCGGTAAGGGGACTGTAGCATCCAATGTTTATGGTGTCTATTGTGTCTAATCTCGGTAAGGTAACTATAACATCCCACGTTTATGTTGTCTGTTGTGTCTAATCTAGGTAAGGTAACTATAACATCCAATGCTTACGTTGTCTATTGTGTCTAATCTTGATAAGATAACTATAACATCCAATGTTTATGTTGTCTATTGTGTCTAATCTCGGTAAGGTGACTATAGCATCCAATGTTTATGCTGTCTATTGTGTCTAATCTCGTTAAGGTGACTATAACATCCAATGTTTATGCTGTCTATTGTGTCTAATCTCGGTAAGGTAACTATAACATCCAATGTTTATGCTGTCTATTGTGTCTAATCTCGGTAAGGTAACTATAACATCCAATGTTTATGTTGTCTATTGTGTCTAATCTCGGTAAGGTGACTATAACATCCAATGTTATGTTGTCTATTGTGTCTAATCTCGGTAACGTAACTATAGCATCCCATGTTTATGTTGTTTCTTGTGTCTAATCTCGGTAAGGTAACTATAGCATCCAATCTTTATTTTGTCTATTGTGTATAATCTCGGTAAGGTGACTATAGCATCCAATGTTTATGTTGTCTATTGTGTCTAATCTCTGTGAGGTAACTATAACATCCAATGTTTATGTTGTCTATTGTGTCTAATCTCGGTAAGATGACTGTAGCATCCAATGTTTATGCTGTCTATTGTGTATAATCTCGGTAAGGTAACTATAGCATCCAATGTTTATGTTGTCTATTGTGTATAATCTCGGTAAGGTAACTATAGCATCCAATATTTATGTTGTCTATTGTGTCTAATCTCTGTGAGGTAACTATAACGTCCAATGTTTATGTTGTCTATTGTGTCTAATCTCGGTAAGATGACTGTAGCATCCAATGTTTATGCTGTCTATTGTGTGTAATCTCGTTAAGGTGACTATAGCATCCAATGTTTATGTTGTCTATTGTGTATAATCTCGGTAAGGTGACTATAGCATTCCATGTTTATGCTGTGTATTGTGTATCATAACTCCAATTTA
>JACEFZ010024309.1:7500-18796 GCA_014155875.1 Cepaea nemoralis | reverse complement strand
AAACTTATGTTTGGTTTACCGTATAATGTGAGGCTGTGACACTATGTAACCAGTCATCTGGTGCCTTGGAATTTGCTATACGACATTGAAATTCCTCACACCACATTGTGTTTCAGCATCACTCAGCTGCTGGATGTGATCATAATGTATGGTATCTCAAAATCTGATAAAATATGTTCATGGCGCGAACCAAAAAAAAAGCGGTTTATTACCATAAACGATAAACAATAAACGGAGTAATTGAGGTGCCAATGTGGTTTATACAAGATTGGTTTCGTTAGTAATGTGAGTTTATTTTATAATGTTCGTTTAGGCAGTAAACTATTGGTTTGTGTTTCTAATGTTGGTTTTGTTTGTAATCTTGATTTGGCGGTAATGTTGTATAGATTTTTGTTTTGTTTTTTTATTATTTTGTTTTAAATTTTTAAATAGTTTTTAATGTTATTTTGTTTAGTAATAATAGATTGGCTAGTAATATCGATTTGCTGTGTGATGCTGGTTTGATCAGTAATATTGGTTTGGGTTGTAATATTGGTTTGGTTTGTAAAATGTTAATTTGGTTTCTAATATTGGTTTCGTTTGCAATGACGATAGTTTGTAAAATTGAGTTATATCTCTCCATAACACAAATTCCGGGCTTAATTTAGAAACCACGTGTTGCCCATTCACGATCATGATCGCTCTCTCGGTCTGCCTACTTGACTCCAGGGGAAAGGTAACACCAATACATCTGGAACAAGACAAGCTGCAGAAGCCGCCGGGTCAGGAAAGCAATACTCTAAAGGTCCGCCTGTCGGGAGCTCATCGTAGACCATTTGCCGACCAAGGCTTAAGGCCTGGTCTGCCCTGCAATGACATTCAGTCTTTAGGCTGCATGTATCGAACTAAAGGCTCGGAACCCCCCTCCCCCTCCCCTCCCAATTCCCAATGTGGGGTGTCGGTTTTGGTGAGTGCTGCCCAATATAACAAACAGTAGATAGTACCGCCTACTGTCATACGGTAGCTCAGTCATATCTGATTAAGACCTGACATATTCGTTTGCAATATTGGTTTATAAAACACTATTGTGGTGTATAATGGTTTGATTTGTAATATCGACTTGGTTTGCAAATGTGGCTTGGTTTGGGAAATATTAGTTTGGGTTGCAATATTGGTTTATAAAATATTAATTTGTTATATAATTAATTATAAACTGGTATCATGAAGGCTAATAGACTGCAATGGCTGGGGCATATAGAAAGAATGGAAGATAATAGGGAAACAAAACTCGCTTACACTCAGGAAATAAATGACTGTAGACCCCGGGGTAGACCAAGAAGACGGTGGAGAGATAATATACATACAGACCTACAAGCACTTGGAATCAGTGACTGGGAAAAAAAGGTCCACCAGAGAGACGAATGGAGACGGCTTGTATCTGCAGCAAAGAACCTCAATGGCTCGGAATGCCGAAGAAGAAGAAGGAATATAATTTTGGTTTGATTAGTAATGTTGGGTTGGCTTTAAATGTTTGTTTGGTTTGTAATATATGTTTAGTTTGTAATTGTTGACTGGTTTCAAAATCGGTGTAGCCTGTGCTATTGGATAGGTTTGAAAAAATATTAGTTTAGTATGTAATGTTGATTTGGTCTGCAATATTGGTTTGATTTGTAAAGGATCGGTTTCATTGCACAAATATTCCTCCATAAGTCCACTGCTTTCCTTCAACAGATCACACAAAGAGAACTCATCTCCATCACACCGGAAGAGGATTCAAACATACACATTCCGTGATCACAAGGTTTATACATATTCTTTTGCTGTCTTTCTTTGCGCTGGATTTTCTCAATTGACATGTAGCCAAGGCACCGATCTATCGGTCTAGCTCTTTTCTTTCAACTGTTGATGGACTTTTAGCGTCCGTGACGGATTCAACACATTTTTTGCCATTATCCCTAAAAGGCTGGACGTCCGATTCACTACCTTCGGAACATACAAGGGGGGGGGGGGGGATCTTGTTATGTGAACATCCATACCGTTCACATTCTCGTACCAGGTATGTAGGAGTTTGAGGGGAGCATCATTCGCCCAAGACTGGTAAATCAGGCATGTGAACGTGTGGATTGGCGTCACAGAGAGCAGACTGCAAACTCGGAGACTGGTAAATTAGAAAAGCGAACACATGGATTGGCATCGCAGACAGTAGATCATCTACTCCAAGACTCTCCCGAATATAACAAATCTAGGCCAACCTGTGGCCTAGAGAAACAACAGAAGTTACTTTATATAAAACTAAGTGAGCTAAAAAAGACTGAAGTTTATACAAGAGAGACAACATTGCAGATATAGACAATCAGTTTCAAATGAACGAAAGAAGAAGAAGATGGGGGGGGGGAGGAGGAGGAGGAGGAGGAGGAGGAGGAGGAAGAAGAAGAAGAAGAAGAAGAAGAAGAAGAAGAAGAAGAAGAAGAAGAAGAAGAAGAAGAAGAAGAAGAAGAAGAAGAAGAAGAAGAGGCGGACTGCGGGCGGGAGGGCGAAAGGACAGACAGCCGGACGGATGGAGGGACGGACGGACGGACGGATGGATGGAGGGGTGGACGGATGGACCGTCGGATAGACGGGAGGACGAACGAACGAACGGACGAGCGGAAGGGCGGACGGACGGATGGACGGACAGATAGACAGACAGACAGACAGACAGACGGACAGACAGACGGTCGGACAGACAGTCACACATACAGGTAGGCAGACAGGCAGGCAGTCAGTCAGACAGACAGACAGACAGACAGACAGACGGACAGACAGACAGACAGACAGACAGACAGATGTATGGAGAGACAGGCAGACAGACGGACGGACGGACGGATGGATGAATGGGTGGAGACAGACAGCCAGATAGATAAGATAGATAGACAGATAGATAGACGATAGATAGATAGATAGAATAGATAGATAGATAGATAGATAAATAGATAGATAGATGGATAGATAATAGATAGATAGATAGATAGATAGATAGATAGATAGATAGATAGATAGGATAGATAGATAGATAGATAGATAGACAGACAGGGAGACATACAAGAATTTGATTCACTTAAATACACACCTTGTTATCCGGTCACTTCTCCTTGTGTATGGCCAAGTAAGATAAGAAGATGGCATCCAGGATGGACAGTACTTGAACAGCAACGAAGGTTGATAACAGACAGATTAACCACCCAACTTAAACCGCCGAGAAAGGAGGACACGTGATGACTAAAGACCAGACAACGACACCTCTTGTCATTCTTGGCGTCCTAATCAGTGGACTAAGTGCCATTGGCTTTTGTTTGGATGAATGAAGCAACCCATGCTGTGTTATTATACCTTGTACGTTCTGAAACACATCTGGCTAGATTCAAGGGGTGTTCAGAAAGTAATGCACCACATCGTTTTTCTCATTCATTCATTCATTCATTCATTCATTCATTCATTCTTTCATTCGTTCATTCATTCATTCATTCAGTAGCATGTCCTTTGCAGAACCTCGCTCCCATAACAACCTTCAGGAAAACCTCTCGCTCATAAACAAAATGTCCCGCGTCCGATACACCCATCTGAAGATCATCTGCCACATCCTGCACCCATATTCTCTTTAGCTTTCCTCTTCCTCTCTTCCCAGGCATATACCCCTCCATTATTGTTCTCTCCAAACTTTCGTGACGTTTCAAGTGACCAAAATATTTCAATTTTCTTTGTTGTATCGTCTTTAATAGCCAACTTTCTTCGATATTCAGTTCTTGAAGTATGGATGTATTTGTTCTTTCCCTTATCCAATATATTCTTAGAACTCGTCTATAACATTTATATTCAAAGGCATGTATGCGCTGTTCAGCTGGGTTAGCAAGTGTCCAGGTCTCACAGGCGTATGTTGCAATGAGAGCGATACATTAGACACAAATCTAATTTGTGTAGCTCTATCTCTCCCACTCCACAATTTATTCAGTTGTTTTAGTCTTTAAAGAGCAATAGATGTTTGTCTTTTAATTTCTTTCATTATGTCACCATTGTTGGTAATCAGTGACCCAAGATATTCGAAATTTTCCACCACCTTTAATTTTTCCTCATTAACATATATTTTTTCCCCCATAGTATTTTATCTGTATGCATTATCTTTGTTTTTGCTACATTAAGATATAAGTTGTGATTTTCAATATTCAATTGAGTTGAGGTTATTCGGTTTTTTTATACCATTCTGTGTTGTAGATAGCAATACAGAATCATCAGCATATTGAATCTCTGGTATAAAATGACCACCGATACTTAGGGCATCATATAGCTCCCTGTTTATATCATCTGTGACATTTCTTATTATATTTTCGGCGTACAGGTTAAACAAATAAGAGGACAGCACACAGCCCTGGCGGACTCTTTGCTTGATGTCAAACCAATTTGATGTCTCGCCATCTGTTCTAACCGCTCCTTCTTGGTCTAGATATAGCACTTTTATGAGTTGTATTACATGTGCTGGAAAACCAATATTCCTCATGATTTCCCAAAGTTTCTGACGTGGTACACAGTCAAATTTCTTTGAATTATCCGCAACACATGAGAATAGTTTTACATTAAATTCTCTGCATTTCTCTATTACTAAACGCATGTTGAGTATGTGATCTGTGTAAATCCAGCTTGAACGACGTTAATTTCTTCTTCCATTTTCTTACGAAGTCTTCCCATTACGATGTTTAGTGGAAGTTAACTTGTGTCAACGTCTCACACGCTCACAGGTATTCTAACTCCTTCATACGCACGCAAGAAAACATCAGTCGTGCATATGGGTTTTCTCACAATTTATTCAGGCGAACCTGATCATCGTTACAATGTGCACACAGGCGGTGAAGTCATTACACACACACATATATATATCAATCAATCAATCAATCAATCATGTGCCATGCCGGAAAGCGTGGGCGGTCATGATTCGCCATTTCACTCGATCACCAGAGTCGTGGATCAGCTCAGTGTTCCTGTCTCGTCCATGCCATGTGGCCAAGCCATCCAGGTATTTTCCTCTCGGTCTTCCTCTTGGTCCGTTCCCTTCGATCTTGCCAGCTGTCACTAAGTTCTCCAGGTCATTTCTTCTCATAACATGTCCAAAAAATTGTGACTGTCTACGTCTAATTTCTCTAATCAATCTACGATTTTCATTTATATATATATATATACACACACACACACATATATATACCTTACAAACGCTTATAGCGCACAGTCAAATACACAAGTCCTACACTCGTTATCTTCAAACTAGCACTCTCGCAAAGCTATACACTCGCTCTAGAAAACACAACGTCCTTCCCCTGAAACTGTCTGAGTCCCGTCTGACGTTCTCAAGCTGGTCGGCTGGACTCGTGGTCCTGGACCCCAGTGCCGCTCGTGACCGCTGTGCGGTCTTAGCCGTCACGTAGTACTGCAGTCCGTCCCTGTTAGGTTAGGTTATTCAGTGTACTGACGGCTAGTCCGTTCAGGGCAGTGTCCCGTTAACTTATGTCCCCTCCTATCACTCGGTCCTGTCCTGTCGGTGTCCTGGTTATGACACGTCTGTGTCCCCACCTAAGTCCTGTCTCCACTCTATCTACTGTCCTGTAGATGTCCTGTCTTATGACCTGCTGTGTGTCCTGACTTATGTCCTGTCTCTAATCTATCGACTATACTCTAGATGTCCTGACCTATGTCCTTTATGTCGTTATCTACTGTAGTCTGACTCTATTCTGTCCCTTGTCCTCTCTATGTCCTGTACCTACACTCCGAACACCCTGACATTCCTCCATGCTCCCCGGGTATTGTGTCACCAAATTCATTCCAAAGAGTGTGACACAATGTCGTATATGCATATAAAAAATTATTCAGAACTAATTTGTCAGTGTGTTGTGGGGATTCGTCAAATACTCTATTTAGGTAACAATCTGATTCATAAGGGTATGAAACACTGTTGAAGTATCTAACCACTGGTCTATCATCAGTTTAACATTCTTGATATGATGCCAAGAGTCACTACTCTCCTACATTCCACTACTGGAAGCTGTTAACGAACTGAGGTTATCTTGTCTTAATAATTATGGTTACCCAATAAAATGCAACGCCTCTCAGACATCCAATATTGATGCGCCGGAACAATTAGTCCCTTTTGACGGAGACCAATCATGGACATATAATCCATGGCTTCCGTAAAATTCAACATCTTTCTTCAAGATCTGTGTCCGCTGATCTCCACCTATCTAGCTTCCGCTTGTTGATAAATTTTTCATATGTGCACTCATAATCCATATTAATCCCTTGTGTCCCTTGTATAAGTGTGATCTCCCTTACATCAACTTTGGTGTTTGCACGTTATATGTTCGTATTATGTTTGTTTGCGTGTTCTATTATTATTGCTGTATGTTTAAATTAGAAATAGGTGTGTGTTTATAATTTATGCACTTTAGGTCTTCAAGTGTCATCAGGTAGGTTTCTACATCTCACAAATGAAGGCGTATGCTAAATTTTTGAGATGAGTCCCCGAACTGTGATTCTTGAAAATATAACCATAGTTGCAATGTAATTCTAATGTCAACACTTATAAAATCATTACACACTCACATGTGTTACATAGA
This sequence comes from Cepaea nemoralis, assembly GCA_014155875.1. NCBI lineage: Eukaryota > Metazoa > Mollusca > Gastropoda > Stylommatophora > Helicidae > Cepaea > Cepaea nemoralis. The sequence continues at coordinate 12,182 of JACEFZ010024309.1, read as the reverse complement.
AGACGAAGACAAATTACCATAAAAAGCATATGTGTGCAAAAAGCGCACCAATATTCAAACTCCTCGTTTCTTATTATTTCTTATTTCAAAAGTAGCAAACAATATCAATATGGTAATCAATAGAAACGTAGTTGGTGTTGGTTGCCGTTGGTAAGCGCACACTGCTGTCAATATAACATTCAGCAACATTAGTAATACAACTGCAATGACATTGATTGTGTGCCATACTCGCAGGCTTATGTTCTGATTCTCGTTACTTTTGTTATGTCCCTTGAACCACCTGTCATTGTGTAATGTGTTACTGTCCGTGTTTTTCAGAATGTGTTGTCTGCTAGAACAAGACTGTCGGGAATCTGCTTTTCGTTTTAAGTAATGTTTCTGGGTTGTCCTGTGTGTACCTTGTCTGTCTATGTCGCTGTCTTTCTGTGATGTTGCTTTGCTAATAGTGCAACTTTTCGTGGGTTTATCTGATTTGTGTTTAACAATTTTGTTTATAGCGTCGCAATAATTTGCCTGAAAAGACTTTGTTTTATGTAGTATCTTACACTGTTCTGTCATTGTCTGTGTAGTTGCGTCCCTTAGTCTTTCTGACATTGGTTGCTGTTCTTGATGATTGACATTCTCTTCTGTTGTAATTAACTTTCTTACTAGACTATTTATCTGATGCTGTCTTTCCCAGGCCTTAATTTCTTTGGGTTTACAGTGTCTTACAGCTGGTAAACACCCTATAATTAGATCTGTGCAAGGATTGTCCAGAATTGCACAATTAAATGTGCCTGTAAGGACGGGTGTACAAACGCGAGCTGTAGCTAGTGGATTTTTCTCCACGTTGCCCGAAAATGTTCGGCAGTTTACAAACGCGCCTGTGTAATCTTCTGCGTTAACAAATTCTTTTCTTAAACCAATTAGAGTACAGCCGGAATCAAGCAAGAATTGACAAGGCTTGTCATTAACCATACCCTTGTGGAAGATTAATTTTCTTATGTCGGAAATCCTACATTGGCATTTTCGTTTGAAATTGGGATTGTATGTCCGCATTTTAAAACACCATCCTCATGAAACATATGCCATGTTTGACATTTATCATAATTTAGAATATCTATTGCTGCAAGAGCATTATCTTCAACTCCATTCATTCCTTCATCCTCACTTTCGCTTTCAGAAGATAAGTCAATGAGTACTGCATTCACACTTCTCAATCTTTGGCGACCTTGACACTTTGAACTATAGTGTCCATATGATCTGCAAAAAAACAAAACATTTTACAGCACGACCATAATTTTTCCTTTTACCTTGTTGTTTTTTCACCATCATATCTAGGTGAGATGGATAACCTGGGCTTGCATCACAATTTCAATTTGAAAATGAGAAAATTTACAATACGGACATTGTGGTGCATAGGATTTCTGTTTCTCTCTGTATCTAAATGGTTTCTGTGGTTTGGTGTTTGCTGCCGCTACTATATTATTTTCGTTGTTATTAGAACTGAAAATCTCCCTTTTGGACGAAAAATAAGCGGAACCTTTTCTTTCTAATTGTTCTAGATATTCAACATCAGACTGTTGTAAAAATTTAGCAAAAGGGGTTGGGATTGATGAAATGATTTTGTCCATTATCATTAAATCTCTTAGCTTTTCATAGCTTTATTTACCTGTGCAGCGTTCAGCCACTTATTATAAATATCTTGCACGTGAGAAACATAATCAATGAACGTCTGATTAGCTTTAGGTTTTAGTTTAGAGAACTGTACCTGATACCCTGGTGCATCTAACAAGAAGTGCTGCATGATACGTTGGTGTATGTCATGGACCGATGTGAGGTAGACAGCGGTAAACTTATAGAGTAAGAACATGTTTTCAAGAGAAGAAGAACTGGCATAGTGAGAACCGTTCACATGATCACTATGAACAAAGAACACACGATTAAGTTGAGAGAAGTCGGTGAGCAACAGATGATGATGAGGGACAAAGGGAAGTGACTCCGAGAAGTTGCGTATCACGGGACACGGGTTGTGTGGTACAAGGAGAAGAGAAGGCGAGACAGAATCAGTCTTGCCAGGGTCTTCGTCAAAGACGGTTGTGAAACGAGTACAGAAGTCAAGCGACATGAAGTTGACATTACTCCAAGGTTGAAAAGATACTTCAACCTGAGGCAAAAGTGCGTCGCCCAAATTGAGCGGCTAATTACACAAGCCAGTCACGCTCGATAATCTGTACGCCGAGTGAACGGCAGTGGAACACAACACATGCCCGATGTCAAGGTCAGCCAGGCCGTAAGTTGGTGATTAGCGATAACTATTGTGTAAGAGATATTTTGCAGTGCTGAACTTTGTGTAAATTGATTTAGAATCATCGCATGTCAGCCCGCACCTGTTGGTAATTGATTGTATAAACGGCGGCGATGACTTTCAATAATAAAATGCTGACGACAATGGCAAGGACATTGGCTTGTTTGATATTCTCCTTTGTTACATGTTCCTGCTTACATCTGTCCTTGTGGCTGAATAGACGAGCCGGGAATAAGCTACATGGCAGTGTATATAGTCATAATCTTTCCTCAGTTCTTGTGGAATAGATTTTATGACTTTCAAAGGCTCTGCTGATAAATTTCTCATATAGATCATGGCGCAATGTTCCCTCGGAACTTCTTGGTATCTCATTTGGAACTCGAAGTTCTCAGACCATGCAGAAATGGAGTCGATTTGACAGTATGGTTTCACTATGCCTTTATACTTATTGTATTTGTTCTCCTCTTCCTTACTTTTCAACTTTGTAGCTGCAATATGTGTTTGTGGTTCGACTTCCAGTTCTTTCATTTTCAACTGGGTCTGTGCCTCAATTTCTTTTATGTTGGTTGCTTCCGCTAACTCTAGTTCTTTAAGTTCGGCTGCCTCAGCTAACTCTAGTTCGTTAAGTTTATTAGCTTCAGCTAGTTCTATCTGTTTGTTTCTTACCTCAATTTCCGCTAATTGTTTTTTATGTAAGCGTTCTTGTGCTCTTTCTTCCCTCTCTCTATCTCTTGCATCTTTCTTAACTGCAGCAATTCTGTCAATATGTTCTTTATATTTCTTCCCTGCATATTCTTCTAATTTGTCGCCAGTGTACCCTAAATATTTCCTTGCCTCAATGCACTACTTTAAAGGTGACATTATTGTAGGTTATGTTCACAAATTATAATATATAAATCCAATGTACAAAATAGACAGCAATAATTATAGATGTCAATTTACAGCAATCAAAAAATATTAGAGAGCTGCTTTAAATGCAATATCGAAAAAATGGGGTACTTATCTGAACTCCGTAAATTTCTGGTTTTCCCCCGTGCTATTAGAGGATGACTTTCTGCTCTAGTTTGTCACACTATCTGAGCCGTTGACGTCAGCTTTATTATATAACCATATTCTGTTTTCAGAGAAGCAACAATTAGTATTGCAAACAAATTGTGTCTGTCATGTCCAAATTTTCCAGAGGAAAGGAATTAAATACGTTATATATGTTTGTAAGTTTTGTCGGTTGTCTTGTCTTCTGTCGTAATGTCGTGTTTAGCTATGTATTGTAGTCTTCAGCAGCTGTGGAACATCAACTGAAACGTCAACCTGAAAATATGATGCATGTCAATTTCATCGCAATTCATTCAATGTACATATGTTGTAATTTCTGCCAGCATTCAACTCACTCTTCATTGTTTACTATATCTCTGGCTATGAATTCTTACTCTCGCATTTTGTGACATCATTTCTTTACTCACATGTCTACTTTCATTCAGTATTCACTTTCAAGCTATGGGTTTTTATCAATCGTAAGATTCTGCCTGTCAATGTCTCACACGCTCACAGGTATTCTAACTCCTTCATGCGCACTCAAGATAACATCAGTCGTGCATATGGGTTTTCTCACAATTTATTCAGGCGAACCTGATCATCGTTACAATGTGCACACAGACGGTGAAGTCATTACACACATATATATAAATCAATCAATCAATCAATCATGTGCCATGCCGGAAAGCGTGGGCGGTCATGATTCGCCATTTCACTCGATCACCAGAGTCGTGGATCAGCTCAGTGTTCCTGTCTCGTTCATGCCATGTGGCCAAGCCATCCAGGTATTTTCCTCTCGGTCTTCCTCTTGGTCTGTTCCCTTCGATCTTGCCAGCTGTCACTAAGTTCTCCAGTCCATTCTTCTCATAACATGTCCAAAAAATTGTGACTGTCTACGTCTAATTTTCTCTAATCAATCTACGATTTTCATTTATATATATACACACACCACACACACACACACACACACACACACACACATATATATATATATATATATATATATATATATATATATATATATATATATATATATATATATATATATACATACAAATGCCGCCTTACAAACGCTTATAGCGCACAGTCAAATACACAAGTCCTACACTCGTTATCTTCAAACTAGCACTCTCACAAAGTTATACACTCACTCTAGAAAACACAACGTCCTTCCCCTGAAACTGTCTGAGTCCCGTCTGTCGTTCTCAAGCTGGTCGGCTGGACTCGTGGTCCTGGACCCCGTGCCGCTCGTGACCACTGTGCGGTCTTAGCAGTCACGTAGTACTGCAGTCCGTCCGTGTTAGGTTAGGTTATTCAGTGTACTGACGTCTAGTCCGTTCAGGGCAGTGTCCCGTGAACTTAT
>JACEFZ010024309.1:0-2500 GCA_014155875.1 Cepaea nemoralis | reverse complement strand
GTGTTTATAGAATACTAGCTGACTCGGCCCGGCTTCGCCCAGTCCCTGGCGGGGATCTATCTATCTATCTATCTATCTATCTATCTATCTATCTATCTATCTATCTATCTATCTATCTATCTATCTATCTATCTATCTATCTATCTATCTATCTATCTATCTATCTATCTATCTATCTATCTATCTATCTATCTATCTATCTGCCTACCTGCCTGCCTGCCTGCCTGCCTGTCTGTCTGTCTGTCTGATAGATAGATAGAGAGGGAGGGATAGACGGAGGGAGAGACGGACGGACGGGTAGGCAGGCAGGCAGGCAGGTAGGCAGGCAGGCAGGCAGGCAGGTTAGTAATTCAAAAAAGATCAAAAGGAAAAAATTACTTTTACATTTTGACTGACAATCCATAATAAGAGCAGAATAGGGCAAGCAAAAGCTGCTTTTCAGAAAATGAACAGTATCTTATGCAATAAGTCACTATTATTGACCAAGAGAAATGATGCAGGATGGATTGAGACGGTGGTATGGAGGAATATCAGCAGCATAGTTGGCCCAGAAAACCAAAGACCGAGATATGTGGAGAGACAGGAATGCCTATGCCAGCTGGCATGGCACTTTATGATGATGGCTGACGTATAGTTGAAGGGCACATATCTCCTACACTTCGATTCAAGGATTTGTTTTCTAGTATTTTACTGCTTCCTGCGCTGCGTCTGTGGCTTAGTGTTTAGTTAACCCTTTTTGACAATTCCCCAACACATCTACCGGTCGATGCTCCGAATTCAACAGCAAGTTTCTTGGGAGCAGAACCTTTTGCGATGATTGTAATGGTATTAGAGTCGGCCGTTCAGACAGTAATGGCAAACTGTTAGTTGCGCACCCTTTATATCAACCCCAGCATTGTTTAGCTGTTAGTGATATACTCACTATGCAAATTTTACTTCCAGTAGTCAGCCGTTACTAGTCTCCGTGGCGAAGGTGTTACGGACGTGGTTCGTAATCCCATATACCCGCGTTCGAAACAGCTGTGCGTGATGTTGCAGCAGACCGCGTTGCGTTAGTTTCGCGTTGGTACCGGTGCCGGTCGTTCAGAAAGTAATGGCAAGCTACTGAACGTGAACTTGCCGAGAGATCACAGCGGCAGAAATGCTGGTGTTTACTGCGATGTCCTGTAAAGAAAAAGATATGCAAAAAAAAAAAAAAAGGCTGCCATTGCTTTCTGAGCGCGCATTGCATCACAACACCGAAATCAACGCAAAGTTCTCTGCTTCCAAATCTCCCGCAGCTGATATGAACCATTCTCAATATGACGGGCAATTGTGAAACGCGTTTACTGTCCCTGAGCCACAACACCGTACAATTACCTATACATCAGAAACAGCCAGTAAATGATGGAGTTGATTACAACGTTCTGTAAAGGACATTCAACTAACACATATTATAGATAATTAGTAGAGGTAGAACATTTGTTTCTCTTTGAGAGAACATTTTCCGGGCTAGAGAGAATTGTAGTTTTTAATATACGGTAAATACAAATATCGAGCCGCAAAAATAAACGACCTAGTTACAGATTCTTCGTCTGCTACACCGCCGGGGATGGTAGTCTGGTCGCTCCGATAGTTGATGGTTGTAGTTTCTTGAGGCTGGTTCTTAGTAACATTTTACTGTTTTATGCGTCGATTTCATCTGTTTGACAAGCTAGTTGATATTACTTTAGTTGATTGTTAATTAGGAAGCAGCAAGGTATAGTGATTGTTAGTTAATTGAATATAAATAACGTAGAGTTGTTTAGCGCCGTTTTAAGTTTTTAATTTTAGTTTTATCGCCCAGCATAGCAGTAGCAGTGACTCAGAATCCTGAGATTGTTTTACAGAGTAGTTGTTACAAGATTACATTTCAAGGATTGCAAGAGAGAAACCATATTATAGCAAAGTAAAGATTTTCCATGGCACTTATTACCTTAAGGTTATGAGCTGATAGACGTTGATCATACCACTGCGAGATGGTGGGGGGTCCGGCTCAACTCCTCTCCTCCTTTTCTTGACTCACTGAGACAAGTCACATCTCTTGAATGCTTATTTTGCGAGGCTGAGCTGAGTTCCAGAGCAACATGCGGTGGGAGATGTTCCCCGCACAGCTGGGGAGTGAACCCAGATAGCTGTGTTGTGAAGCTAGTGTGCTTTCCGCTGCTCTGTATTAGTTATTAGTAAATTACAGCAGATCCTGCCATATAAAGTGATTTATATAATTGGTTAGTTTGTGTGTTTGCTTATTTATTGCATTTCTTCATTCTTTATACAGAATTGAATAAAAGTGGAATGCTGGTATAATTAATAATATTCAAGGGACGTAGTAATTAATAGCAACAAATTTTATATTTATAAGTTTTTTAGTGCTAAGTGTTAGTTTAACAGTCAGTCTAGAAATTGTGCTATCTTTTAAGGCTAACTATCAGATCAGTTTCTTTCTACCTTTACAGTGCACTGCATAGTATAATATTATGAT
>JACEFZ010024308.1:0-18524 GCA_014155875.1 Cepaea nemoralis | reverse complement strand
GGCCCAGGCAGTGTGCAAATGATTATTGGATCAAGTTATGTGAGTCCATTCAAATCGCAAGTGATAAGGGAGACATAAGAAGCATGTATGAAGGAATAAAGAAAGCCTGCGGTCCAGTGATCAAAAGAAGTGCACCATTGAAAACCTTGACTGGAGAAATCATCACTGATAAGAAACAGCAGATGGACAGATGGGTAGAGCACTATTTGGAGCTTTACTCAAGTGAGACCAAACTAGCGGATGATGCCCTCAACGCCATAGAGGCTCTACCAACTCTTGACCACCTGGACACACTTCCCACCATAACAGAAGTTAAGTGTGCTATAAATGAACTTGCATCTGGCAAGGCTCCAGGTAAGGATGGGATTCCAATAGAGGTTATCAGGAGTGGGCAAGACACACTCACTATACAGATCCACCAGCTAATAGAGCTATGCTGGCGTGAAGGACAAGTCCCACAGGATTTCAAAGATTCAAGCATCATAACACTGTACAAGAACAAGGGCGATCGGAGCGACTGCAACAACTATAGGGGTATCTCACTTCTGTGTATTGTTGGAAAAGTATTTGCCAGAATTGTTCTGCGCAGACTTCAAGTCCTAGGAGATCAAGTCTACCCCGAATCACAGTGTGGCTTTCGACAGAACCGGTCTACCACTGATATGATATTCTCATTGCGACAAATGCAAGAAAAATGCCGTGAACAGAATCAACCACTGTTTATTGCCTTCATCGACCTCACAAAGGCATTTGATTTGGTCAGTCGTGAGGGTCTGTTCAAGGCACTAAAGAAGATTGGCTGCCCACCAACTCTTCTGTCCATTGTGGAATCGTTCCACACAGGCATGAAGGGTATAATCAAGTTTGATGGTGCAACTTCTGAAGAATTTAAAATCAAGAGTTGAGTTAAGCAAGGTTGTGTACTAGCTCCCACCCTCTTTGGAATATACTTTTCACTTCTACTGAAATATGCATTTCAGTGATCAGGATGGTGGTATATACATTCACTCACGCTCAGATGGCGGCCTCTACAATGCTCAGAGATTGAAGGCTAAGACCAAAATTAGGAGGGTACTGATCAGAGAGTTGCTTTTTGCAGATGATGCTGCAGTTACGACCCACTCTGAGGAAGAATTGCAATGTCTACTATCTGCATTCTCCAATGCTTGTTCTGAATTTGGTTTAACAATTAGCAAAAAGAAGACACAGATTATGTCACAAGGTGCACATGGGGTACCATCAATCTTTATTGACGACGCCGAACTAGAGATAGTAGACCATTTTACATATCTAGGATCAGTGGTAAATAGCAAATTATCCCTAGATCAGGAAATCAACATCCGGATTGGTAAGGCAGCAACAACAATGAACAGGTTAAGAAAAAGAGTCTGGGAGAACAGGAAGCTTACTGCCAAAACAAAAGTCCTTGTCTATCAAGCCTGTGTCCTTAGTACTCTTCTCTATGGCAGTGAAACCTGGACAACTTACTCACACCAAGAGAACAACTTAAACAGCTTTCATATGCGGTGTCTGCGAAGAATTCTTGGTATTAAGTGGCAAGACAAAATCACAAATACTGAAGTATTGGAAAGATCAGGTTGTGTGACAGTTTATTCCATGCTCAGTCTTCGTAGACTTAGATGGATAGGACATCTTAGGAGGATGGATGATGGTAGAATACCAAAGGATATCTTTTTTGGTGAATTACAGATGGGTAAGAGATCTCAGGGTCGGCCTCTACTACGATACAAAGATGTGTGTAAGCGGGACATGATTGATACAGGCATTGATAATGCACACTGGGAGCAAGTCGCCGCTGAACGTGTTGCATGGAGGGCAAATATCAGAAATGGAATAAAGTCAAAGGAGAAAATTATTGCAGAAAAGTCACACATCAAGCGTTTGAGACGTAAGATGGTGCATGATGGTGGAAATGACCACGTGTTCACATGCACCCTCTGTGAACGGACATTTACAGCGCAAATTGGCCTTATCAGTCACACTCGCTACCACCATAGTTAAAAGTTATTATGCCTTTTTAAAGCACAAACTATCGTCTGTCATGACGGCAAGGTGCCAATGATATATATATATTGCCGACTTTCCTATTTATATTTTGTTAACATTCATTTCAGAAATGTCCCACAGCAGTCACTCCTAGTTCTGAATTCGCATTGCACTACCGGTACATTTTACTAAGGAACCTCCAGAATATAAATTTCCGATTTCAAATATTCAATAAACAATTATCAAATATTTTATACATTAATTTTTAACCAGGGTTGTTATGTAAAACATATATACCCTGACATGAGTCTAATATTTGAGGAACCGCAACACTGGTGAAGATGACATTACACTTCCTGATTATGTACATGAGGAACCTTGAGTTTACAATGACAACTTCCAACATCTGTGCATTTTAAACTCATTCATTCATTTTACAGTCGGGACATATACATACACTTCTTGTACATTATTTTTGGAGCATTTGGATACCTATATTGACATACAGCAAAAGATGGACTTTACCTTTCACACGTACTCTTCCTTCCATGAAATTCACACAGGACATTTTTTCACGCCTAGTCAGCATTATTAAATTGTCATGGAATTCAATATTCCTTAGGAGCCTGTGACACCAGGCGGGAGTTAAGTATCTTGCATGAATATGCATGAATAGAAGACAAACCTGGTTTCTATTCGTCCGCAGACGACCTTCTGTCCATTCACTCAGTGTTCGTCTCGCATCTCTAAGTACAATCTGTCTAGTTTCTCTGCCTGCAGGTTCGTTACTTTTGTGGCGATATCTTGTAGCATGTTCGTCACTGCTATTATACCTCTAGCCATTGATTTTTATGCCAACACTGATCCATAGCCATGCCAATGTTTCACTCTTAAAATTTGCACTGCCTTCTCGGTTCAATGTCCCTGCAAGTCTGCCGTTGATACCCTAATTGCTCTGTGACGTTTTTGTTGTTTCCAACGCGTCCCTGAGTGTTTATCGTATTTTGGCGTCGAGGATTTCTCTCTAATCTATATGACGTCATTTTTATTTGCACTCACTATATGGCAACAACCAAGAAGGAAAACACAATTTGAAATTACCGTGGGGACAACAGGTGTTCAACATTCGAATAATATCCTTGACTTTGTGTTTTAATTGTTTCAGCTTGAGTATTATTCATGTACTCACTTCAGATGTTATATACCTCTGCAGTATCTACCTGACGAGATGCAGCGAAATATGCCAGGCAATAAATCGTGCAACATATTGTTTGTGGATTCTGTGTTTAAATTCACAAAGGGAACGCATTGTTTTGAATTTTCAATATTTACTTCCATACATTACAACTGGCTATATATAACACCCCAGAATGTTCTTTCTCGCTGTCAATGACACACGAGGGTTATAATTCGAGTAAAACATCTATTAACCGTCACTAGTTTAACTGTCAGTATCTGTTATCCGTCATCGTTTAAAAAAATGCGTGATACAACATAAAGGACGCCATTTTCAATGTCGCCACTGCCTGGCTGACCTTACAGCGTCTAATCTAAAGAATGGGTGGAAAAAAACACTTGCCTGAACCTATTTACGAAACTGAAGGAACTGAGACTGTTAGTGTTGACGAAATTGAGTAACTATGCAACAATGTAGGAATACATAGTGAAAACATTACGCCAGAAGAAGTAGCAGATTGGTTGGAAAGTGACAAAGTGGATGTAGGCTTTGGAATTTTGAACGATGATGAAATTGTTTCTAGTGTGACTACCATTGTAAAAGAAGAAATTGTTGACGATGAAGGATCAGTTCTTAACCCAAAACCTACAACTAGCCACTCAGAAGCAGAAACAATGTTATCAAAATGCATGGCTGGTTTAAAATGCAAGAGGAGACAAATGCAACACAGATCCTACTTCTGCGTAAGACACGGAACATCGCCGCGCAGAAAGCACGAGCCTCAAAGACACAGAAGGAGATGACATTTTATTTTAAAGTAACGTAGGTTAATAATATTACAATACATGTATGTACATTACTGCTCTTATATTGTAGTTCATATTGATCGTTTTTGAAAATTAAATACAATATGTATGTATTATGCATTTGTAAAGTATTTTATTTTCATGTTCGTCACAAGCCTGCAGTGAAATCCCGTTTCTGTAGATGTGTATCAATATATTTCTGTTATCCGTGGATTCGGTTATCCATCACAACCCTTATCCGGACTGTTTAATCGAAGTTTTTAATCGAAGTTTTTCTGTAAGTTATATTGTGCATACTCTCATTTCATAAAATTCGACATCTTGTGGAATGCTGCTGCCGCTTGAATCGATCTATAATGTGGGTTATCAACAACATAAATGTGTCCGGTAGCACCTTCCTGCTATGCTTCTGTGAAAGCACTATCACATTTTGTAGGCCTAGAATCAGGAGGAGGCGGCGGCCAGTCTTCCTCTCACTGTGACAAGCGACGAGCCTAGACCTCGAACCCACGTCCGACAGAGTTCATGACATTACCAGCGGAGATCGCTATCAGCATCACTAGCTGGGCCGTCATTAGGATATAATGTACACATTTTCACGTCATGTATTAGGTTCAGTGTACCCCAGTTGTCCAAACACTTATATAATTTAAACAGTTTTAATTTTTGATTCCTCTTTACAAACATACCATATGCCGTTGGTTTGTTGAACCATTCCTGAAGAGGACACGTGAAGATATAGTAACAGCGTTACCCCGTCACACAAATGCCAAAAGTCAGCGAGGAAGGGATCGGATCAGTCTACCTCATATATAGTGGCCAAAAATCCCGCAAGGCCTAACACTTATCACCCCGATAGCAGTATTTTCTATGGGGCTACCTGCACCATTTTTTGTTTTTGCACCATTACCTGGTATCATTTCAGGTAACCGTATCTTTCTTAAGTTGAGGGCTTATGTCCCAGTGAGGGATACATATTGACAGAAGAGACCTTATCTAACGCTAGAACATATTCAATAAAGTAACTTTAGAGAACAAGGTTTCAAAAGGAAAACTTACATCTGAGCAAAACTTCTCCTGGATCAGCAGAAAATCTGGGGAACTTCGGTTACTCAACTCCTGCGTGAATGTGAGGTTAAGTGTCTCGAAAGACATGTGGATGAAGAAAGTGGCTGTGGGAACATAAATTGTAACAATTAGGCATTCGTTTACATGACACACATCAATTCTTTCTGTATCTAGCGAATTACGTTGCGTGGAGCAAAATTATTAAATATGTGACTTTACCAGCTTGATTTCTTAAAGAGATCAGCGTTGCTGACAGGGCTAACGTGTTTAAACGCTCTCTTCTGACGGTAGCGTAATGGTTTCATTCCATGCAACTATCAGTTGAACTTAAATGTTGACTTTTGGTTATGAAAGCTGTGACGAACTATTGAACGTAAAAGTGATTTGTGTTGTATGATGTCACAGTGTCATAAGCTGTACCTGAAGTGTGCACTGACACCATCAATTCAAACATCATTCTCTTTTTAAACACTTCGAAAAGAAAAGGGAACCATAAAAATGTCTATTTCTGACTTCAAGAATGCAAAATTATAATTGGAACAAAGCATAAAGCTACCAACTGTGGTTACTCATTTGGTAAGCATGGTTTAGTTTCTTCTTCAAACTGCTGCATTTTTTTTTATCTTAACAAAGTATGCATATAACAACCGTATAATAACATTTCTCATTAATGTGTCCAGAACTTAAATTTCGCCGGACAATATTTGTGTTTGTTCCTCTGTATATAGCAAACTACTGAATATAAACTTGCCAAGAGATCAAAAACAACAAAAATGCTTAGGTTGACTGCGACGTCCTGTAAAGTATATGAAACTAATTTGTTAACTCAAGTATAGTAATGGATTCATTGTCAAACAAAAAGAAGATTTTTACCACACACAAATGGATGCCGGAAATGGGAAGGAGAGGTATGTCACAGTTATGACTTAAAAGTTGTTTATATGGTAGCAGAAAGGGCGTTGCATAAAGAACACTTCTGTATATAACTCTATGGCAGATATGGGAAGATTAACCATCCACTGGCAGTAGCTTAAGACGATTAATCATTCCATGCCATTTAATCAGTTAAAAAATTGAATAATCTACAAAGAATAGTATATTTATTGAATGTATCGGAACGTGTCAATACAAAATCAAATGAATTTATTTCAAATAAATAAGTAATATGGTAGACTTAGCTTGCACGTTGAATTCCTTGGCAATGTTATCCTCGGCACAATGCCTAAAACGTTTACGTCCCCTATCTCAGTGAGTCCAAGTACGTATGCAAGCAATGTGATGGGGGAGAATTCAAGGGCAGAGTTGTATAATTTTCATACTGTGTTTGCAGTCTAATGATATATATTATCTTATTCTGCGTCTCCCTGATACTGAGGTAAGTGCGTGGAGCGACAATGTCAGCTGTGGATTTCGTGTGGAATGCTTTTACATATGCCCGCGGTTGTTTGTATTGTGAACTGTCGTTTTGAAAAAAAAAAAAATGGCGGATTGCTGGTTGCTGAACTAGCTGGTTTTGCTTTATGCAGTGATGTATGTGCAACTGCTGGTTTTCTCGTGACTAACGGTTCCATGACGATGAACTATGGTTTTCATAACTGACTGTTCCGGCGCGGCCTTATGCGTGTATGCCTGTGCGTGCTGTTGGTTTGTCGGGGCTGCCGTCTGTTCTTCTTTTCACATGGGACAATAAAGAACATTGAGTGCGATATTCGCTGGCACATGCTCGGAGCATTATAGGGATGACCCTTTGCGAAAAGTTAGAATTGCGACTAACGACTAACGAATATCTAATTCAAGTCACACTACAGAGCCAATACTAGAAACTAATAGACCATTTTCATATAATACAAAACCTATTACGTTGTCACTGGATTACTTACGTTCCGTGGTGATGGTGGTGGATGATGTCGTTGGTCTGGTTGGAGGTTTGTTGTGGTAGTTGTGAGTGTTGTGGTAGTTGTTGGTGTTGTGGTAGTTGTGCGTGTCGTGGTTGTTGTGGGTGATGTGGTAGTTGTTGGTGTTGTGGTAGTTGTGCGTGTCGTGGTTGTTGTGGGTGTTGTGGTAGTTGTGGGTGTTGTGGTAGTTGTTGGTGTTGTGGTAGTTGTGGGTGTCGTGGTTGTTGTGGGTGTTGTGATAGTTGTGGGTGCTGTGGTTGTTGTGGGTTTTGTAGTCGTTGTTGATGTTGTAATTGTTGTGGATGTTGTGGTAGTTGTTGGTGTCGTGGTTGTTGGGGGTGTTGTTGTAGTTATGGGTGTCGTTGTTGTTGTGGTAGTTGTGGTTGTTGTGGGCTTTGCAGTAGTTGTTGGTGTTGTAGTAGTTGTGGATGTTGTTGTTGTTGTAGGTTTTGTTGTAGTTGTTGGTGTTGTAGTAGTTGTGGATGTTGTGGTATATGTTGGTGTCGTGGTAGTTGATGTGGTAGGTGTTGTTATTTTAGTTAATGCTGTTGTTGTTGTCTTTTTTGTTGTAGTTGTTGTTAGTGCCGTGGTAGTTGTCGGTGTCGCCGTCGTTGTTTTTCTTGTTGTGGTAGCTACAGTTGTTGGAGATGTAGTTGTAGGTGCAGATGTGGATGTAGTTGTACGGGCAGTACTTGTAGTATGTGTAGTTGAAGTTGTAGATTCCGTAGACGCAGTAGTTAATTGTGTTGTTGTTGGTTTCGAAGAAGTAGTGCTTGATGTTGTAGTTGTAGGTTGTGTTGTTGCAGACGTTATGTCGTGTGATGTTGTGCTCTGCGTCCTATCGCTCGTCGACACGTATTCTGCTGTTGTACTTGGTGCGAGACTTGGCATGACTGATGTCGGAGCGATGGTCTGTGTTGGACTGTTCATAAAACTGCTGCTAAGGATGTAATCTGCAAGAGACACATAAAAAAGCATACACAAGAATGTTTTCCCGTAATGAATTTAAATAACGAATATACAAACAAAAGATGGCAGGATTTATTGCCTGACATATTTCGCTGGGTAACATTAGGAACATACTGTAGAAATCACACAGCATAACGCATTAAGATTAATCATTGAAGCTGAAAAATATACAATCAGTTTGAAATTACCGTGGTAGACAATTCAAATGACTGTGTGAATATGTGTTGTATACACATGAAGCGATGGTTTCTTGAAGACACGACCACGTGTCACGGTGGTTTGGTAAGAACAGTAATGAAGAGATGGTTTCAGAAAACAAGATATAATGTCATATCGGTTTTGTTCAAACAGTAATGAGGAGATGGTTTCAGGAAACAAGATATAATGTCACAGGGTTTAGTTCAAACAGTAATCAGGAGATGGTTTCAGGAAACAATATATAATGTCATTACTGTTCGGTTCAAACAGTAATGAGGAGATGGTTTCAGGAAACAATATATAATGTCATTACTGTTTGGTTCAAACAGTAATGAGAAGATGGTTTCAGGAAACAATATATAATGTCATTACTGTTTGGTGTAAACAGTAATGAGGAGATGGTTTCAGGAAACAATATATAATGTCATTACTGTTCCGTTCAAACAGTAATGAGAAGATGGTCTCAGGAAACAATATATAATGTCATTACTGTTTGGTTCAAACAGTAATGGGGAGATGGTTTTAGGAAACAGGTTATAATGTCACTGTGGTTTAGTTCAAAAAGTAATCAGGAGATGGTTTCAGGAAACAATATATAATGTCATTACTGTTTGGTTCAAACAGTAATGAGGAGATGGTTTCAGGAAACAAGATATAATGCCATAGCGGTTTTGTTCAAACAGTAATGGGGAGATGGTTTCAGGAAACAAGATATAATGTCACAGGGTTTAGTTCAAACAGTAATCAGGAGATGGTTTCAGGAAACAATATATAAAGTCATTACTGTTCCGCTCAAACAGTAATGAGAAGATGGTCTCAGGAAACAATATATAATGTCATTACTGTTTGGTTCAAACAGTAATGGGGAGATGGTTTCAGGAAACAAGTTATAATGTCACAGTGGTTTAGTTCAAAAAGTAATCAGGAGATGGTTTCAGGAAACAATTTATAATGTCATTACTGTTTGGTTCAAACAGTAATGAGGAGATGGTTTCAGGAAACAATATATAATGTCTTAGCGGTTTGGTTCAAACAGTAATGGGGAGATGGTTTCAGGAAACAAGATATAATGCCACAGTTGTTTAGTTCAAAAAGTAATCAGGAGATGGTTTAAGGAAACAATATATAATGTCATTACTGTTTGGTTCAAACAGTAATGAGGAGATGGTTTCAGGAAACAATGTATAATGGCTTAGCGGTTTGGTTCAAACATTAATGAGGAGATGGTTTCAGGAAACAATATATAATGTCACAGTGGTTTGGTTCAAACAGTAATCAGGAGATGGTTTTAGGAAACAAGATATGATGTCATAGCGGTTTGGTTCAAACAGTAGTGGGGAGATGGTTTCAGGAAACAATATATAATGTAATGTCGTATTGGTTTGATTCATACAGTAATGATGAGATGGTGTCAGGAAACAAGATATAATTTGACGGCGGTTGGTAAAGTATAATAATAGAGAGATGGGTCCAGGAAGACAATATATAAGATAGAATGTCACAGAGGTTTGGAAAGAACAGTAATGGAGAGATGGTTTCACCAAGGCAAGATATAATGTTAAAGTAGTTTCGAAAGAACAGTAATCAATAGATGGTTCCAGGAAGACAACATACAATGTCACAGCGATTAGGTAAGATCATTAATGTAGTGATGGTTACAGAAAGACAAGATGCAATATCAACAGCTTGGAAAGAAGAGTAATCGAAGGCAGGTTTCATAAAGACGAGATCACATGTCATAGTCGTTTAGCAAAAACGGTTATCGCTGACAAGTGGGACCGACCAACATCACTTGAGCAGAGGAATGTTAAAATACCCAGCTAATTAAAATGTCTGAGACAGTCTGACAGGCCTCAGATCGATAATTTGTAGGCAGGATTGACGAAGTAGGCATTCTGCGAAGAATTTGCTGAATTCTGATAATGATGTTTTACTAAGCAGTTTTGTCTGTTTTCAAACAGAAATACGCGTAATTCCATTGTGGTATCGACATCAGGAAACATAAACATTCAAACAGAAATACGCGTCATTCCATTGGGGTATGGACATCAGGAAACATAAACATTCAAACAGAAATATGCGTCATTCCATTGGGGTATGGACATCAGGAAACATAAACATTTGTACAATTCTTTCTTTTTTGTTGGGGTAGCTCGCTTTGAACTCAAGCGTAGTCCATACACGTGCGACTACTTCTAGTTAATTGGTCTTTTTTATTGTGGATTAGCTTTCCCGATTACCAGTGTTCCTCGCCATCAGGCGACCCACCCTGACTTCTGAGGTACTTGTAATTTACGTCCCCGAGTAAAGGACGAGAAGTCAACTTGTTAGTCCAACTGAAAGTTGTAGGGGTTGAACCCGCTACCTCAGTATCAGTAGATGGGAAGCTTAAGAGGAAACGCTCTTATCCTTTCGGCCATTCTTACCCCTGTACGATTCTAAAATATCATGTTCACACTGACGATGCAATAAATATTATTTAAAAGTTAGAAGCGTGTCCTTTATAGGACGTCGCAATCGACCCTAGTATGTTTTGGCTGTTTATAATTTTCTAGACAATATTTATGTTCGTTAGTTCGCATTACTGTCTGAACGACCGACTCTCATAGCAGCGTTGAAAATTAACGCAAGGCAGTTTGCTTCCACATCGCCTGCAACTGATTTGGAATGGGGTATACGGGTCTGTGAAATGCGTTCGCTGCCAGATATTACTTAAGATTAGTTTAATTTACTTTAGACCTGTAATGATCGTATTACAACGTACATATGATACCACTTCAATTGAAGATCGATCTGTATACTGATCAATTATCTTTGAGTGCGCACACATGCGTATATATTGCGTGTATTGTACAAATACGAGAAAGAACCTAATACGAATTTTGCTCATCTTCGCCAAGATAATTATAGAAAAATAATAAACCAATTGTCTCGTAGCAGTTTACTGCTATAGATGTGTGATGTTATAGGTTCATCACAGTTTGTAGGCTGAATGCTCAGAGAATTCTTGGCCAGTCTTAAATTTATTAGCGAGGCGACGAGGGAAGACACCATGTTTAAATGTAGACCGGGATTTTAACTAATTGCCATGGGATGATAAATCGCCTGTTCAAACTTACCATAACTGCCAAGGACGTATAAATCAAACTATAGTTAAACTATCAGTACAGTGGTTTTCCCTATACAGTCCATTCGTTGTATATATAATACAACATGTCTTCTATCATATATTATTTAACAGTCAGATGCATGTCCTTTTAAGACATTACTGTGACATACCCCTACTTTCCATTCCCCGCCATCGATTTTTTGTTTGGTTACATCCTGCTTTTGATTGGCACTTAACCTGTTAACGACTGGTTACATGTGTCTATGTTTTATTTTGCCTTTCTATTTTCTATGAAGGAATGATAGTTGTCCTACGGACGTATTAGTTCGTAAAACAGCAGCATTATAATCATCATGTGCCATGGTGATAAGCATGGGCGGTCATGTTTCGCCATTTCACAGTATCACCAGAGTCGTAGATCAGGAGTGTGTTCTTGTTTCGATTATGCCTTCTGGCCAAGACATTCAGATATTTACCTATCTGCTTTCCTCTTGTTCTTTTCCCCTCAATCTTGCCTGTTATTAGTGAGTTCTCTAGTATGTTTCTTTTAATAACGTGTCCAAACAATATTAACTGTCTACGTCCAATTTCTATAATGAGTTTACGGGTTTCATGTGTTTCTTTTATGACTTGCTCTTTGCATTTTCTGTCTATCTTTGGTATATTTTGCATGATCCACATAAACCGCATTTCCGCTGGCATCAGATGTTTTTCATCTTGTCGGCTCATTGGTCACGTTTCGCATCCATGGAAACTAAATTCTCAGGTATGGGTCATTATTCACCATCAACTGACCGGCATTGCGCAGAACTGCAGAACTTTCTCTGTATCGTCAGCCCCTGGAGCTGTCAAATGTAACTAATCCATCAGTTCAGTCCATCCACCTTGTTGTCATCATTTTCTCCAACTGCCCGCTACACCTTCGACCACAATTATTTTTCTAGACCACATCTCTTTACATGGTCAAAATATGTTTCTAGACACATCTTTTTATATTGTCAAAATATGTTTCTAGACCACATCTTTATTTGTTTTGTTTCCTTTTATCTTCCGCAATTGCAATGCTCTGTGAATGGAAATTTACATTATTTATGTTTTAGTCGTATATCCTTTACAGACGTCGCAGTCGACTCCAGTAGTTTTTGGCTGCTCGTGATTTCTTAGTAAATTTACCTTCAGTAGTGTGCCATCGCTTTCTGAACCACAGGCACCCACACCATTGTATGGAAACCAGCGCAAGGCGGCCTTCTTCAAAACTGTCCGCAGCTGTGTTTCGAACGCGGTATAAGGGATTATAAATTGCGTCCATAACACCGTCGCCACAGCGCCGGCTTTACATGATAAAACT
Organism: Cepaea nemoralis; assembly: GCA_014155875.1. Lineage (NCBI taxonomy): Eukaryota > Metazoa > Mollusca > Gastropoda > Stylommatophora > Helicidae > Cepaea > Cepaea nemoralis. The sequence continues at coordinate 5,947 of JACEFZ010024308.1, read as the reverse complement.
TGACTATTTGATTGTACACCATGTTTGGTCAAAACTGACTTTCTGTTTGGCACTGAATCAGTTAATTACCAGTTGTATTCACCATTGAGTTCTTCTAGGATAGACAGATTTGTTATTCTGTCCTCGCAATGAGCATTTATACTATGACCTTACCATCTGATTTGTTTGAGGTCAGCATGATTGAATGGATAAAAGCGATCGCTCTTGAACATCCGGTGTGCGGAAGCGGAGCTAGCGGGTTCAACCTCTATACCGATTAGTTGTACTACAATTTTGACTTCTCGCCCTTGACTTGGGGGACGTGAATTACAAGTACCTATGAAATCGGAGTGGGTGGGCCTGATGATTAGGGGCACTGGTAATAAGGAGAGCTAATCTACACGCAAACATCGGTCCAGTGCTGCTAGGAATAGCAGCATGGGTAAAGACTACACTTGAGGTTAAAGAGAGCGAGCAAAAATAACAATCTGATTTGTTAAATAATTACGTTTGACTCCCTATTTTGCCACAGGCAATATGTATGCTTTAGTTGTATTATTCTTTCGTCCTTTATTTCCCAGATGATCATAGTCCCTTACCCAGCTAATTCTGAGACGCTCTATCCTTAGCTGTCTAATATAGCTACGCCCGTGTCCTCCCGTCATTCATATCTGTATCTACTTATCCTTTCACTGTGTTGTAAATCTTCCTCTATTCCTATAGCCCTGTGATTTCCAGACAAATTATTGTTAGCTATACTATTCACAGATCTGTGTTCCTTGTACCTGCACTTTTTTTGTTCAGTCCGTTGTTAATACTAATTAATATTATTATAAGCTGTGTCATTTACTGCCTATATCACCTTGCAGTGTAGGACAGGAGGGTCTTGAGCCTGAGGAATTAAGGCCGCCTGGCTAGTGCAGTCGCTACGAACTGTGCAGGTTAGGATTGTCTATTTGCCCCCGACATTAAAAAAACAAACAATCCACACCTTATTATAAGCAAAGAAAGAAAGTAAGGATGATGGGACAGACTAAATAATATTACAATCCAAAGATTAAAACACTCAGAAATTACTTCGGCCTTTGATGAGTGCAGATAAATAATTGGAAATGTATTACTTAACATATGTAAATATTTCAATATTCCTACAGCTGTCAGTGTGTGTTTAGGTTCATGTACTCACCCGTTTCTGGCATACTCATGCTGGGAGTACTCACGAAGTAAGAATCAATGATCAGAAATAGGTCTCCAACATGCAGTGTCTGATAGCCAGAAACCACAATGCGGGGAGGACTCTGGGTTTGATAAAATATGTAATCAAAGACGTTGGAAATACAAGAGAAAATGAATATATACACACAAGTTAATACCTTAGCCCTGGGTTCTAGGTTTAAGGAATCAATACCATAGCACGCCAGAAAACCCATAGGTACTCTCACCCCCTCACGAAATTTTTAAACATATAGATTCTGCTAGCTTCAGTAACTCATTGATTGTAAACGTGTCTGATTCGTCTCCTCACACTGTAATATATACGTCCGAAATATATGTCTTTCCTGAAACGGTGGCGTATTTTGATAAATGTTGCCAGCCCCGGATGTTTAACCAATCGGAATTCGATGCATCATGTATTCAACCGCCTTATTTTCAAAGGAAATATATTGATATCCTATTTAGACAGTGACCTTGATGTCCACGTCACTGGTTCAGGAAGGATACTCGAAGACATGACCAACAGACTGAGAGATCAGCATCCCTGCCGCTAAGCTACTGTAGCTCCCATACATTGCTTACTAACTATTGTCTAAAGTATTATGGGCAATAGAGAATGAACAACCTTAAATAGAAACTAGATACATTACCACATTTGAGAGGACGGCAAGCAAGAACGAATCAAGTAATAAATATGAATTATTGTGAAAATCATACGAAGGAATCAGTAGACTAATATTTAAAGGTGCTTCTTCTTCTTCTTTCGTTCGCTTGAAATATGTCTATAACTGCAATGCTGTCTCTTGTATGAATTGAACTGTCTTTTTCAGTTCACACAGCGGTCCATAGAGTTTATCTTCCACTGTCGTCGCTATAGGCCAGAAGGTTTGCCTAGATATGTTATATTATGGGCAGTCTTGGAGTATGTGCTCTGCTGTCTGCGACGCCAATCCACATGTGCACATGGCTGTTTCACCAATCTTGAATTTTGTATACATGTGGTTGTGTAATCTATTGTGCCCTGTTCTGAGGCGCAGAATAATGATTTGTTCTGGTCTATCCATAACGTGGTAGTCATCTTGAGCAGGTTTTGGTGGCTTTCTGACTGATTTGATCATTCTTTTGTTTTGGTGGTATGTAACGGGCACATCAGGCTGTTCTTCTTTGGCTCCTTCCTTAGCCAATTGATCATCTCTGTCGTTTCCGGGTACTCCACAGTGGGATGGTATCCACTGTATGGTGACCTTATGCTGACTGCTAATTTCAGAAAGTAGTGTCCTTAGTACTGGCAATTTCCAAGACAGGAGCGCCTCGGGTACTGATTTTGCATTTGTCAATAGCACCACAGGTTGTGTACCATTGCCGGTATTTAATAATTTCTCTGTTGCTATCTTGATTGCCTCAATTTCAGCATCGTAGTTCTGGCAGTACTTTCCTGTCGGTACTCTGGCCGTGTCCCTAGTACTATTTGGGTATTCTATGTACACTACCGCTCCTCCATTTCGAACAGCATATTGTGCTGACCCATCTGTGTAGACTCATCCAGAGGTCCTGTGGGTATTCTTCATCAAGGAAGCTGAGAGTGGCTGTTCTGCGCTGCACACTGTTCTGTTCTTCCTTGTCAAATATTCCTCTCACTTTTGTCTGGATTTGTAATGATAGTCTATGCCCATCTTTCCATGGAGTTCGCTCTGGAATAGTTGTTAGAGGGATACCAACTGTGGGCAGATCGGTGGTTTCTCTGCAGAGTCGTTTGGCAGAGTCGTTTTAAAGGTGCATTATCCAGTCATTTACACAAAATACCAACGTAAAAGAACAACAAATCACCAACTTAAGAGAACAACAAAACATCAAATACAACACAACTTTGCACGAGAATTTAAAAAAAGTAAAAACATCAAGGTTCTTAAAACTGTATTCCGTAAATTGTGACAAGCAATACCTGTAAGTGTGATTTCCAATGCTCGCTAGCGCGCGCTCTCTCTCTCTCTCTCGCTCTCTCTCTCTCTCTCTCTCTCTCTCTCTCTCTCTCTCTCTCTCTCTCTCTCTCTCTCTCTCTCTCACACACACACACACACACACACACACACACACACACCCCGCCCACCCACTCGAAGTATGGTGTCCGCCTCGAGTGCTGGAGGTCCCTTGGTTCAATCCCCTGTAAGGACCGGGATTTTTTCACGTGGACTTCTAGTAAAAATTCCCCCTGGTCTCTGGGTAGTGAGATCGGAGGCCCGTGTGTATTGTTGCGCACGTAAAAAATCCCTTGGCAGTTGGAAATCGAAAAAGAGTAACCTAACAGCGCTGTCCGGGCAAAATGTAGTGTTAAAAATCTACCCAAAGTATTTCAGGATCTTCGCCGGTGCTACGGAGTTCGTGCACTGAGCCGAGTTTCTCCAAACTAAGGTTTGAGTTAGGAGAAGAACGGAGCACTTATGGGTTGCACCCGTGTGCCGTGATGTTGATACGTCGACTAAACTAAACTAAACACACACACACACACACACATATATATATACACCTCATATTACATATTCCCATATATATATACCTGGTATCACATATTCTAACTCTATCAAGAGCCTTTGTATAGTGAATAAAGCAAAGAGTTAGACATGTCAACATGGTGGATATGCTTGCAGATCTACAAATTGATGGGAAAGACATTAGACATTAAAAAAAAACATATATTGGAAACAACAAGCGGCAATAAGGATTGATAATGAAGTGGGACAGTATCAGCCAATTAAGAGAAGTGTTAGGCAAGGATGTGTAATGTCTCCAGATCTTTTTTCCCTATACAGTGATAATATTTTCAGAAATGTAGAGGATATAAATGGAATCAGCATTGGAGGACGAAACATCAATAACATTAGATATGCAGATGATACAGTATTAATATAAGACAATCCGCAGGACCTGCAACAATTAGTAGATGCGGTTGTTGTACACAGTGAGCAACTGGAGTTAGAATTAAATTGTAAAAAGACTCAGGTTATGGTCGTCACTAGGAAGAAAGAAGTGCCACAATGTAATATACAAGTAAATGGAAATATTCTTCAACAAGTGAATCGGTACAATTATCTTGGAACAGTTATAACATCTGATGGGAGATGCCTTGAAGAGATTAGAACAAGAATCGCCATGGCGAAAGTAGCCTTTAGCAAGATGAAAAACATTCTGACCAATAAAAAGATGTCAATTGAAACGAGAAAAAGAGTGTTGAGGTGATACATAGAACCTGTTCTTTTGTATAGATGTGAAACTTGGACAATGAGCAGTCAAGCTGAAAAACATCTGATGGCTGCAGAGATGTGGTTTCTGAGGAAAATGCAAAGAATACCATGGACAGACAGAAAAACCAATGACCAAGTACTACAGGAGATAAATGAACATCGTAAACTGATTAGAGAAATTAGACGTAGACAGTCAAAGTTTTTTGGACGTGTTATGAGAAGAAGTGGATTGGAGAACTTGGTGACAGCTGGCAAGATCGAAGGGAACAGACCAAGAGGAGGACCGAGAGGAAAATACCTGGATAGCTTGGCCACATGGCATGGACGAGACATGAACACTGAGCTGATCCACGACACTGGTGATCGAGTGAAATGGCGAGTCATGACCGCCCAGGCTTTCCGGCATGGCACATGATTGATTGATCACATATTCTAATATGTGGAGGTCTAATCTGTAATTGAAGTACTAAACGTGAGCGGTAAGATACTAGCGCTCACTCTTAAACTTCCGGTCCGCTGAAGACAAGATAGAGAGGTTCATTCCCCATGCCTTCATATAGTTAGACTTAATAGTTGACTTCCCGTTCAGAAAAAGTGGCAAACTACTGAATGCCACAATGTCTAGATATTCAACCTGAGATTGATCGCAACGTCCCACAAATAACATACAGCACGTTAATCTAGGGTTGTCAGAGACGTGGGCACCAAAAGGAGGACATAATAAGACCAAAAAATAGGACACAGGAGGACATATTGAATTTTTCATTTGAATCGTTCCAGATTAAACCCACAATCAGTACAATTTTTTGTAATTAAAAAAAAGTTATTTAGAGGAGTGGCTGGCCGGGTGGCTAGAACGCCGGACTCTCATTATTCGAGAAATCCAGGTTCGATCCCTCGGTAAGGTGTGGGATTTTTTTCTGTCGGGGGCCAAAAGAAAATCCTAACCTGCACAGTTCGCGGCGACTGCACTAGCCAGGCGACCTTAATTCCACAGGCTCAACGACCCCATCTGCCATACACCGCAAGGTACTATATTGGCAGTAAATGACAGTTGTTTTTTTTTTATATTACAATAGCTGCCAATAAATGTATCTTACTCTTAGTGAGTCGACCAAGAGACCGTCATGTTTAAAAATAAATATAAATTCAACGGCGGCCTTCTTCAAAATGCTAAAGCACATTGTTTAAACAGCCGATTGTACAATTATTACCTTATAATCATTATTAATTACTCATAAACTATTTTTTTTTAAAATATAAACATAAAATATCAGAAAAGCCGGACATTTTAAAGGCTTTTAGATTTGCCTGCCGGACGGAGAATTTTAGGCTAACAAGGAGGACATGTTTACTACATTATTCTAGAACTCAGTCAATCGCAAGTTAAAACAGGATACCGTAAGAAGAGTACACGGGATGACGTAATAACATAGGTAGAACACTCTATTGTTTCATAAGAAGCGAAAATTGCAGGAGAAGGAGGAGGATGAAACGCTGGATTATGATGAGTA